>DWHO01000393.1:0-20897 GCA_018247575.1 Eurytides lysithous rurik
TAAAGTTGCAAATGTCCATTGGGGGGGTTATTCGCTTACCATCAGGTGAACCGCTTGCTGGTTTGGCATCCTACTACATAAAAAAAAAAAAAAAAGATAGCTTTTATTAAATAATAAGGTTTTTAATCATTTTCACCACCTTCATTATGTTTCCAAAATCTTATCGATCGGTCCGCAGAGAAAAAATAACAAACCAACAAAGACACATTCATATTTAAAGTCATGGTGGAATAAGTAACTATAGGTAGGGAGTTTTATTTATGACATTTTAATTGATAATGTCTAATGATGATTTCTGAAAAAAATAATAGGAAACGTCAAATTAAAATATCGGAAAAAAAACTCGCCTTTGCATAATGGCTTGACATTTGACAGAATGACTTTTACATAAATCCTTTTCTATTATTTATATTTGTCGACAGTATCCGTTTGCGAATAAATATTCAGGTCCACGTCTTAATTCATTATATTGTTATTCTTTGGGACAGTAAGTTTATTTAAATCGATTATTATCGGAACAGCAAAGGGTAAGAATTATGCTGTTGACATTAGATTGGTTTTTAGTAATTCTTCTTCATCAGTACTTATTTGATATACAGTAATCCTCCCTATAAGACGGTACTTTTATAACGCATTTTCATATTATACGGGAATACTACAACGCGTTTTCATATAAAGCGGAACTAAACTACCGTGTTATAGGGGGATTACTGTCCTAGTAATAATAGCTTATGTTTAAGAGTATGTGTATTGTGACTTATAGCTTGTATACAAGTACTTTAAAATTTAGTTGAAATAAGGAAATAGTATATTGAGCGTTGTCTGTTCTTAGGTTTGCTCATGTCTCTTCTGAAGCCACGCGTAAAGAATCAGAGTTGCAGCGGCTTGTCCGAGCGTGGGATGAGTTTGAAAGCAAAAAACGTGCTGTGGAAGAGTGGGCATCGAGAGCAGAAGCCCTTTTGGCTGATAACAGAGTTGACACAAAACAGGCCGTTGATTTCCATAAGAGATTCTTCCAAGAAGCTGATGAGAGAGCCGTTTCTGAACTCGTGCGATCTGGAAGGGAGCTGATTGAGGTAGATACTTTTATCACTAATATCACATATAAGTGTGTGTGACTATATAAATTTTTATCTAAAATGTATTTGATGCTTCTACTGTAATATAATTCTTTGTTATTACAAAAAGACCTTAAGTAATGTTAACTGATAATAATTAAAGAACTCACAAACACATTCTAATTCGTATAGAAATACTATATGAACAATTTTAATATTATTTTTATTTTAAAAGCAATTTTTTTTGTGATCAATATTGTGTATGAAACCTATTATTGTACTAGCCATACTGTATTATACAATATTTTGTTTAACAAATTCCCAGAAGTAATCAAACTTTTAACATACAAATGTGATTTATTGTAATTTGTAGTCAAGTTTAAAAGTGTAATAACCCACTTAAATGACATATCTTCTTAATATTAATAACTTGAATTTTCTTACAAGCTTGTTACTGCTGAAGACAGACCCCGTGTAGTGCAAACCGTAGAGGAATTGCAACGAAGATGGAAGGAACTGTTAGACCGTGCACCTCCACACCTAATGCGGTTGGAGTTCAGACTGGATGAAGCGGTCTTCCACCATTGTATCAAGGATATTGAGAAGGAGCTTGTTTATGAGGAACAGGTAACAACACATTTTTTTAAATTGAATAGGAGTTTCAGTAATTCTTAAAGTCTGAACAAAACAATTGATAGTTAGTTCATATGCAAATCATACTTTAATATTACAATATAAGTAGATGTATTCTATTTACTTACATTGTAAAGTCTCATGAACTCTCAAGTTTTTTACATATTAACTAAAAATAACACATTAGGTGTTAAAAATTAACCTAACTACTAGTACCCTAATAATACCTAATATCTAAGAACTGTCCATTACCCAACTGCATCAAAGCTGACATAATATTATTTTCTTATTCCAAATAATTTTAATTTTATTCATTGACATGCCATTTATTTTTTACATTATCTTATCTGTCTCTTCTTTTAAATCACTGAAAGTTCAATCTTCTGCGACATTGGATGCATTATAGCATGTAAATACAGGGTATTACAAATTTATTATATTTTTTTATATTATTATTATTTTTTAAATTTATATAATTTATTATTACAAAGTTATTAATTTACAATACTTTATTGGAGAATATAATAATTGTTCTGACCATAACCAATTATCTTAAACTAAATTTTGACAGGCCTACAACCAAAGTGATGATGCTGACGGAATCCTAATTAGAAATGAGGAGTACTTCCGGAACCAAGGAAAGATTATGCAGGTAGAACATTGCCTGCAAAACTTGAAGAAAATATCTACAAGTTACACTCATCAAACTGGGGATACTACCTTGGATGAAGCAGTGCATAAATGTGAACAGCAATGGGAGTCCACCGTTCATAGAGTTGAACACTTTAGACAACAACTGCAGCGAATCCCAGCAAAATGGGATGCTTACCGAGAGAAATTCCGAGAAATGGAGAAGTGGATGGATCATGTTGATAAGACCATGGATAGCATAGTAAGAGAGGTTGACTCAGCTGAGGCATTTGAAAGGGAGAAGACAATATTCCAGGTAGGTGAAATGGTGATTTAATTTAATTATCTAAAACATTCAATTATATTTTGGTCATGTGAAGTAAATATATGTAGTTTATAAAAGTCAAATCCCATTAGTGATTTCAAAATTATCCATAACACATATTAATATTAATTCTTAAACAACTTTTCATGCCTTCTGTAAGTAGTTGAGGGAGCTAATGGTAATTATTTTTACAGTTTACTTATAGTATTACAATTATTTTTTTCTATTTGTATGCAGGAAGAACATTTCTTCTCTGTAAAGTTTTGTTTTTATTTTTTACAATGGAGATTATTATTTTATTAAAAAAAATTATGTGAAGTAATGTTTAACTTTTGTAATGACGAAATACATGGGAATAAACTTATTTTTTAGAACATTTGCCGCGAAGCTGACAAAAAACGTGAAGACATGAAGTGGCTGGTGCAAACGTTAGACATGCTCACTCATCACTGCTCGGAGATAGAAGCACAGGACGAGCAAATTAAGCTAGAAAATCTCATTCAGCGATACAAAAATCTCATCCCGACAATCGAAATAACAATGATAAAGACAGAAACATATACCAGATGCTACACTTACAGGCGTGAGGTCCATGAGGTGATATGTGTACTGGAAAGCGCCAAGAAACAGGCCATGGTTGAGCCAGAGCCACAGTCCCTACAACAGGTCGAACAGTTAGTATTGGAACAGCAAGCTGCTGTTCAAAAACTCGATCGCCATCGGCCTTCCGTTATGTCTATGCTACAACGTGGCAAGGAACTTATTAAAGATGCAAATGCCCCAGCTTTTGTTAGAGAAGACGTCAGAAATCTGGAAACTGGCTGGAACACGGCGTATGAGTCTTCAACAGACCGCCTTCATAAGCTTCGCGATACACAGAAAGTTTGGTCCAACTATGAATACCAAAAAGAAGAATTACTGTCCGATATTGATAAAATTGAAAGTTACGTGGCTCATCCCGGCTTGGAATTAGGAGTAACCAATATCAGCCGTGAGCTACACGAGACGAGAGTAATTAATGAAGATCTAGAAAGAGCAAAGAAGGAAAGGTTGCCTCAGTTGCAGCAAGCCTACGCTGAACTACAGTCTCTTACAGCGAACAAACCAAAACCAGTTATTGAAAAAGATTTGCAAACTATAGAGCACAAATTAGAAAGAGTGCAAGACGAAGTTCATACT
This sequence comes from Eurytides lysithous rurik, assembly GCA_018247575.1. Taxonomy (NCBI): domain Eukaryota; kingdom Metazoa; phylum Arthropoda; class Insecta; order Lepidoptera; family Papilionidae; genus Eurytides; species Eurytides lysithous. The sequence continues at coordinate 3,826 of DWHO01000393.1, forward strand.
AAGTTTGAGCATTTGGAGAAATTTAACGAAGAATGGATTAAAATCGAGCGTAAACTGGAGCACGTTCGGGAGTGGATTAAAAAGGAAAGTCCCGCCTTGATCTCACAAATCAGATCTGAGAATATAACCCCCGAGGAGAGAGTCGAAAAATCGCAAGAGTTGCAGAAAGTAATAACAGAAAAACTAGATATAATTAGGAACGTCGCCGATCAAGGAACTAAATTGGCTGTTGAACACCGTGTTCACGATGCCAACAGACTTAAAGGGGAAGTTGCATTACTTGAAAAAATGATGGCTGATCTTCAACGGTCTACAGAACATCAGACGAAAGTTGTTGAACACGATCTGGCGAGTTGGCAAAAATATCAAAAAGGTGTCGCTGAAATAAAACCATGGATAGAAGAAGCAGAAATTAAATTGGGTAATGTACCAAAACCGACGACCTTGCCAGAAGCACAACAATTACAGCAACAGTCTAGAGCTTTAATTACTGACTGCGAAAAGCAGTTAATGAATTTACAGATTTTGTCCAGTGTAAGTCATCAGTTGTCTGGAAAAACCAGTGCTCCCGATGAAGTTGATGCAATTCACTCCAGGTGGGCTGTTGTTCACGACCAAGCCGATCAGTGGAACAACAAATTGGAAAAACTCGTTGTCAATTGGGAAAACTTCGAACGAGACGCTGAAAAGCTAGAAACTTGGATAGAGAACGGTGAAAAACTTCTAAGTAGCCGTAACGTAACTGTGGAGTCGCCGCAAGTTGAAAAGTTAGACAGAGAATTAAACAAACTCAAATCGTTTGGTAACGAAATTTCACAACAACAGGCGAAAATTATTAGCTTATCTCAGACTTGTGACATCATTTGTCACAACATACAACCAGAGGGCGCTGCTTTGTTAAAAACTAAAGTGTCCGATATTAAAGACCGAACCAATACACTCGCCGAAACCGTTCGGTCTAAAATAAATGAACTATCGGACAAAATTATTGTTCGTCAAGAATTTTTGACCAAGCTTCATAATTTTGACAATTGGATAACAGATTTTAGAAGGAAAGCCGAAAGTTTCGATCAAATAAGTGCTGAAAAAGTGGAACCATCTCTACAATCTATGCACGTTCTGCTTCAAGAACACGCAGCAAAAGCACCAGAATTTGCTGACATTTACAATGAAGTCAAAAATATGACGCTAACATCACATCCAGATGAGTCACGCACGTTAAGCGACACATATTCTAATATTGCGGAGCATTACCAATTAATTGAATCTAATATTCAACAAAATAAGGCAATTCTCAAAAAGTGGTCCGATTTGCTTAGTTGGTACGAAGATACTAAACAACAGTTAGGTCACATTCAGTACCAGATAGAGGGCCCCAAGCTTACACCCGAAAGTTATGAAGTGTTGCGTCAGGAGCTAGTCAATGTAATCACAAAGGTCCCTGAATGGAAAAGCAACGTTGTTCTACTTGATGGCCCCTCCAAGGTGAAAGTCACGGATCAAAACACTGGCAGAATCATTTCACCAACTAGTTTAGTTAAAGAAATGGAAGTAAAAGCTGAAACGTTGCTTAATCAAGTTACATCTAAAAGAGATTTAGTACAAAAGGTTGGCGCAAGGTGGGACAAATTTAACTTACAGCAAAAGGCTGTATCTGAAGTCTTGCACAACGTTCAATCGACACTTAACGAAATGGCGCAAAAACCGGTTCCTTTGACGGAAATTGCAATTCAAGATTTATCAGAACAATTGGATAAATTGGATCAGGAACTTAAAGATAAACAGTCGGTAAGAAAAGAACTTAGAGAAGAGGGCCTGCATTTAATGAGAGAAGATCAAGCCAACATGGGTACAATACAGAATTCGTTATCTGCTGCTGACAACAACTGGGATCAAGTAGTAAATTCTGTTCGCGACACCAAAAATAGGTACATTTTACTTTCCTCTACTTTGCAGGAACTGAAAAATTTCACAGTCGCTTTTGACAGGGAAATGGGTAGAGCGCAACAACTACATAACGAATGCAGAGAACCTCCAAATGATTATGTGCAAACAGCACAGGCCTTAGATAAAGCGAGAAAATCTTACGAGATTCTCAAGCGATCCAAAGGCTTGTTAGATCAAATGGATGTGATCAAGCAGTCTATACTCAAACAGGCATCGACACTGGGAGGATTCGACACCAGTCCGTTAGAAAATGCTTTCTTGGATTCACAAACACAGTGGGAGAAAGAAAACGATGCCATTATTAAGAGGATTCAAGATTTAGAATCTCAACTACAGGTATGGCGGCAAATTGATGACACTAAGAATCAAGTTGTCACATGGTTAAGTGAAACAGGCCAGAATTTATCAAGTGCTTGTGATAACTTGGAAATTAGATTTGGACAGAATCACCTAACGAAATATAAAGAAGAATTACCAATATATATTGGACTAAAGAACAGCATTAAAGCAAAATGTGAGCAAATTACTAACTTAAATAAAAATATTCCTACGGGACAAGTTTCCTCTATTATCGACTATTTAGATAAAGAATTTGAGGCTTTGCAGATACTAGCTGAAAACTTAGATAGCGCAGTTTCATCTTTAGAGTCTAAAGAAAACAGATTAAAAGAGAATATCAAACGCCTTTCTGACAGCGTTAGCAAAATAAGAGATGATATTATAAAATGTGATGACATGTCTGGAGATAATGCAAAGATACTAGAGCGCCTTAAAAAGTGTCAGGCTTGCAAAGTGGAATTGCAAAATCTTAACGACGAAATTGATAACTTATCTCAAAATGTTTCTGAAATGAATGCAAACTATCCAGGATTTTACGAATCGTTGGTGCCAAAAGAGCTTAGCACCTTGCAAAAAAGATTTGAAAGCGTGTTAATACACGCTAACAAAACCGAAGTCACTCTTTTAACATTTCTGCAAAAACTTTTTACGGACAAGCTTAGTATGTTCAACAGAAATTTGAAGATTTTGGATGATAAAACTAGATGGTGTGTACCGGATGCATCGAGTGATAAGTATAACCTGGAAGTTAAAACAGCTGCTCTTGCTGACGTCGAAAACGGCATTGCTGATTGTAACCAAAGAGTAAGGGAGCTTAGAGAAGCTTGTGAAATATTAAGTGTTGTAGCTGAACCCGCATCTGCACAAGAAGCTGCACTTCAAACAGAAAAAGCTCAAAAAAATCTAGACGTTTTAACTGCGAACTATGAGGAAATAAAGAATAGACTTCAAGAAAATATTGAAGCCTGGCAGGAATATGAAACGCTGTTAGAGAATATTTCAGAGTGGTTGAAAGACAAAGAAAATATGGTTAGACAAGAAGCTGCTAGTTTGGTCGATATGAATGCTATCGATAATAAAATATGTGAAATAGAAAAACTTAATAACGAAATCAAAATTTATGGCGATGAAGTGAATAAATTAACAGAGATTGGAGACAAGATATTATCACGTAATCCAGAATCGCGTGTGCTACAATATATTAATCACTTAGTTAGTAGATATCAGACCGTCAATAAGTTTATGGATAATCATTTAAATAGACTTAAAGATCTTAAAGACAATAAAGGAAAATATGACAAATCAATTGAGGAATTTAAAAATTGGCTAGTTGGTGCAAACGGTAAAATTGCAGAGCTAGCTGCGATGAGCAAACACTCTAAGCCATCAGCTGCTGATCTCGCCCAGGTCAAAAAACTCAGTGAAAATAAAGATTTAGGTCAAAGATTGCTTAATAATGCAATTGAATCTGGTGAAGCTTTATTCAGTGGAATAAATCCAGAAGGTAGAGAACAAGTAAGAAATGAATTGAGAGCTTTAAGAGATTCCTTTGAAGATTCTGTTGATTCTCTAAACAACGTAATTAAAGATATTGAAACGACTATTAACAAGAGATCGTCATTTGACGACACCTTTAACCAAGTCCAAAAATGGATAGGTGATAAGGAAAAAGAGTTAGGTGAGTTTAAATTATGCTCAACATTACCCGAGAAAAAGGCGCAACTTCATGCGAACAAGATTTTACTCCAAGAAGTTGAACTTCATGAATCGATGCTTTCTCAATTAACTGAGAAAATAAAGTTAATGCCTGATGAAGAAGCAGAGAAAAGTCTTCTAAAAACAATTGACCGTTATAAAGAAACCTCAAAAGAACTTCAGAAAAGAATAACCGCCTATGAGTCCCATGTTGCCGATCATGAAAAGTACGTACAAAAGTTTGAAGACACCCGTGACCGTCTTAATCATATTGTTGCAGAAAATAGTATGTTGACTTACAGTGTAGTAACACAGAAAGAAGATGTCGACTCGAAATTATCTGCCATAGAAAAGGTAACCTTGAAAGCACAGAACATCCAAAATGTGTTAGATGAGTTAAAGTCCCAATTACACACCGTGTTGGAAACCACGAGTTCCAACGGCCACCCCGTACTTATAAGTGAGTATGAACATTTAAAGGTTACTTGGGATCAGTTTGCTTCGCAATGTGAAGAACAAGATAGAAAGCTAAAAGAAATGTTACAACAATGGAACGAGAATCAAAAAACCTTAGACGAGCTTGAAGAGTGGTTAAAATTAAAAGAAAATCAACTTAGAGATCAGAGTCTTAAAAATAATCTTGAGGCCAAAATCGGTCACTTACGAAAAGTCAAGGAAATACGAAGCGAGTTAGCATCGAGAAATGCAGATTTTGTTGCTCTAACTAGCAATAAGCAAAATGTTACTAATGAATCTGAACTAACAAATAAGACGTCTAAACTGGCTACACGTTATCATACCTTAAATAACCTTGTTAATGAAATTATTTCAAAATATGAGGTATTTGTATCAGAGCACACTGCGTTTGAGAAAGATTATAATGATATGGAAAGTTGGCTTCTGAGTATGCTTGGTGAGCTTCAAGATTTGAACGAGATTGTAGGAGACTATGCTGTCTTACAGGAAAAACAAAACAAAGCCAAAGATCTTTATGAAACCAGAAACAAGAAAACTCCAGCTTTCGAAGAATTTCTTAGTTTAGGTGAAAAACTTTATGCGCACACTAGCCCTGACGGCAGAGAAGTAATACGACAAAAAATTAGAAAAATTAGAACTTTGTGGGATAGCTTTGGCGATAGTTTCCAAGAAACCGTCAATAAACTTGATCAATGTCTCTTACAATTTTCTGATTTTTCATTAGCTCAAGAACAACTTACCAAATGGCTAAAAGATGTTGAAAGAGCAATGCAGCGTCATACAGAGTTAAAGGCTTCTTTGGAAGAAAAGAAAGCACAACTACAAAATCATAAATTAATGCATCAAGAAATTATGAGTCATCAACAATTAGTTGAGTCCGTTTGTGAAAAAGCTCAGCAACTTGTTGATCAAACACATGACGCGTCTTTAAATGTATATTTACAATCAATAAAACAATTATTCCAAAATATTGTTACAAAGTCTCAAAACTTACAAGACAACTTAGATGACTGCGTAAAACGTCATGAAGATTTAGTACGGCACATTCAACAATTTAAAGAATGGTTAGGTTCTCAGTCTGAGAAACTATTAGACTGTGAAAATACTACCGGAGAAAAGCCTGAAATTGTTAGAAAATTGCAATCTGTGGTAGCTTTAAAAGACATCGAAAAAGTAGGCTCTAATAAATTAGACGAGATCCGGTCTATTTTCACTATTGTTAGCAAAAGTACCTCGGAAGCTGGTAACACTGCCATAAAAGCTGAAATTGATAACTTGCATGGACAACTTCGCAACGCTATTGGTAACATTGGCGCCTCAGAACAAAAGCTTAAACATATTTTAGAAATTTGGAACAAATTCGATTCTTCCATCGAAGAAATTACTGAGTGGTTAAAAGACATGGAAACCAAATGCCGTGATCAAGCATTGTGCTCAACTCTGCAAGAAAAAGAAACTCAGTTAAGAAGATATGTTGATCTTCGTAACGCCATTCATGCTAAAGAAAAAGAGATCGATGCATTTGTTGATGAATCACACAGTCTTGTACAAATTAGTGGTGTAGAGAGGCTTAAGCCTCTAGTAACGCAAGTCAGCAGCAGGTACCAACAGCTGCATGTCATTTCGAAGGAAATTGTTAATCATTGGTCAGAACTGGTTGCTGATCACAAAAAATATGTACAGCTACACAATGAATTTGACGCATGGTTGAAACCATTAGAAGAACAACTTTCACAAATGATAACTAAAGAAGACAAGTTAAATATTGAAAGTAAAGGTAACAAATTGCAGGTATTTTTAATGGAAAGGGATAACGGTGAACACAGAATTGGCATTTTAACTACAGCTGGTGACAAAGTTTTACCTGAAACGGCCGCAAATGGCAGAGAAACTGTCCGTGCGGAAATAAGACTTTTAAGAGAAAGGTGGGATAAGTTCAACGACAGCATATTGCAACAGCAGAAAGAATACGAATCACAGACTTTGCAATGGTCTAGTTACCAAGAAGTGTTACAGCAGACGTTGTCCTGGTTAGATGAAAAAGAAAAAATAGTCAATAGTGAAGAGAAAGCGGTATTAAATTCTGCTCAAGAAATTAAATCTAAGGTTCTGAAAAACAAAACCTTACTCCAAGAGATTTATTCCCATAAACGAGTTATTGAAACGGTCACCGAAAAAGCTAAAAATGTGGCATCTACGCTCCACATGGGAAAAGAACAGAGTGATGAAATGACAGCTATCATACAATCGGTTTGGGACAGATATAATGCGCTGACAAACAGGTTATCGGCCATTATTGATAAACATGAAAATACATATGAAATATACCAAAACTTTGCAGATCAGCAAAAATCATTGCAAGACTATCAGAAACATTTGTGGGACCGTCTGCATCTCCTCTCTGATTTTACTGGAAATAAAGCTGCTTTACAAAGCAAATTAGCAAAAATTCAGGAATTATTGGATGCTATTCCAAATGGCAGCAATAAGTTAAAAATTTTGTCGGATCTAATAGACAATAACAGTGCTAAATTATCTCCTAGAGGTAGAGACGGAATGTCACGTGAGTTAAGCCTTCTCAGAGCGGACCTTGAAAAGTTTACTACGACAGTTCATGATGTAAAACGTGGCATCGAAGATAAAATACAACAATGGATTGAGTTCGATAGTGCCAATGATCGTCTCCAGCATTGGCTTACTGATACAGAAATGAGCCTAAAAACATTCACTCCTAAAGCGACTTTAGAAGAAAAAGTTGACCAACTCAACAAATATCAGGTATGTACTGTACTTAATCAATACTATTGTAAATAACTCTATGTCTAATACTACTATGTGTTAAACAGGATTTATGTAAAGCAATTGATTATCACGAGATCGATTTGAATGTGGTCATAAGTTTGGGCGAAGCCTTGGATCAAGTAAGATTTTTAGAAAAAAGAAATTAAAATTCTCACTTACGCACTGTATCAAATATAATTTTCAGTAGTATATCTAATTTCACCAAAAATAATGTGTTATTACAGAACATAGATTTGACCGTATTATAGTCTTCGTTGTGATAGTTTTAACTAACTAAAAATCGGTTTTGGTTCTGTCTTTACCATACATGAATTATATTGGAATTTATTTATTAAAAGTAACATTTTGGTGATTGTACTAATAGTAGATGTCGTAGATTAGTTTAAAAATAACAATAAATAATTATATAATACCAATTTCTAATTTAAATTCACTTTTTACAGGCAATTTTGGCTAACCTTAAAAAGACGGAGAATGATGTAGACAAATTAACTGATGAATTCAGTGACTTGATTGAAAATTGCAATGACACCAGAATCACTATGAACTTGCAGCAAATGACGTCTCGTTTTCAATCAGTCCATTCCACAGCTAAAGAACTGGTAAAGAAATGTCAGCAAGCAGTAAACGATCATACAGCTTATCAAGAAAAGTATAATCAATGCATAGATTGGATAAAGACAGCACAACACAAATTTGATGAATGCCAGAAAAACTTATCTAACACCCCAGAAGGAATAAATGCTAAACGTGAGAGCTTGAATGAATTATTAAGTCAACAACGCAATGCAACTCTTTTAGTAAACAATACAGTTGAGCTCGGTGAAAAATTATATTCATCAACTTCGCCAGAAGGAAAAGATTTGATAGAACAGCAATTGCAAGACATCCAACAAGCAATAGATAATTTGTATGATTCTATTACTAAAGCTGAAAGAGATTTAGACTCTGAACTTAGCAAGTGGTCTTCATTTGAAGACAATTTAAAAACAGTACAGGAATGGCTTACTGTTGCTGAGAAGAACCTTCCTAAAGAAATTGAGTTGAAGGCGACTTTGGATGAAAAACGAAACCAATTAAATGTTTATAGAAACTACTTACAAGACGCTATTGCTCATCAGCAGGACATAAGTAACTTAGAGACTCGTGCACAGAGTCTGCCTGACATTTCAAATAATATTACAAAGGAAATAAATCAACTTAAACAAAGACATGACGCTATTCTTGCAAGAGCAAAATCATTTGTTGAGCAATATGAAGCTATTGTCAACAACCATCAACAATATACTAAAGCTGTCATGGATCTCCAGGAATGGGTAGAGGCCACTCATAATACTGCGCAACTATGGGGAGATGTCAATTTAGAGAGAGTAGCATTGAGTAGTAACTGCGAAAAATTAAAATCATTGCAAGTTAATTTGCCAGAAGAAAAGAATCGTATTGATAAAATACGTTCATTGGGTGAAAAAGTATTGCCTGGAACTGTAAGCAGTGGTCAAGCTAATATCCGAAATCAAATTGATGCATCCCACCAAGAATGGGAAGGTTTAGTTTCGTTTATTAACAAAACAATAGAAGGTCTCGAAAACAAAATACAGCAATGGAATGAGTATGAAAATATGAAAGATCAATGTTTATCTTGGATCAGAAGTACTGACAATCAAATTCACGCTGTAGACCTTAAAGCGACTTTAGCAGAAAAACAAGAACAATATAATAAATTCCAAGAACTTCAAGGAGAAGTGCGCGCAAAAGAACTTGAAATTGACAACATTACAGAAAAGGCTCAACACCTCTACACAGGCATGTTGGGGCCTCGAGGTTCACAAATATCAGATCTAACTGTGAAATATCAACAATTGTCTCAAAAAGTAAAAGACCTAACGAATAGATGGCAGCAATATGTGAAGACACATCAAGAGTTTACTAGCAATGTTGCTGAGTGTTCACAATGGATTGAAGAGCTAAGAGACAAATTGGACTTTTGCGCGGACTTAAGCTCTTGTTCGCAAGATGATTTAGAAACAAAGTTAGTCCTTATACAAAATCTGTTATTATCGAAAGATGAAGGATTTACTAAAGTTCAATCTCTAGTTGAGCTGGCTCAAAACGTAATGGCTAATACTGCTCCTGCTGGACATGAAGCTATAAATAACTCTTTGATTAACTTACAAGAACAGTGGTCAGCTTTACTATCACGAATGATTGAAACTAAGAATATGTTAGACGATTCCGTAACAAAATGGGCTGGCTTCTTAGAACAAATCCAGTTTGTGGACAAAAGTAACGTCTGGCTCGAGAACATGCTGTCGGAATTAACACCCTTCGAAGGTTCTATGACGGAAAAAAGGAATCAATTAGAAAAACTTAAAGAAGTCGAGGAAAAAGCACGATGCGATCGTTTAGATGTTGACACACTTAAAGCTAAGGCAGCTGAAATGGTTGCTAGCGGCCAACAAAACCAAGCGGCTACAAGAGCTCAAGAAGCTCTCAATAAATTTGATACACTGTACGATAAAGTCAAAAAATTGCTTTCTGATCGTGAAGAACAATACAAAGATCATCGGCTATATAAAGAAGCTCACGATGAGTTGATTCAATGGTTAAGCAGAGCGAGAGAAAAGGTTCCTTCATTGAAATCAAAACCGTTGAGTGATAAACTAGCCATTGAGAACGCTGTGGCCCCTCTTGAGGCTTTAATTAATAAACAAGCTCAAGGTGAATTGTTATTAGAGCACCTACAACATACCGGTGAAGTAGTTTTAGCAAGTACTTCACTTGAAGGACAGACAACAATAAAGAACGAAATGAAAGCGTTGAAGGAAAGCTTTGCTGATTTGTTCAATGAAATTAAACAGCAAAAGAGTCAATTGGAAAAAACCGTCGGCCAGTGGCGTGAGTACAAAGATGAATATGAAAGGCTCTCTGATTGGTTACAACAAAAAGAGATTCTTATCAAAAATCAAAAGTTGGCTTTGCTTGGAACAGCGAAGGAAAAGGGTGGTCAGGTTAATGAGGTAAAAGAAATAGTGGATCAACTAAAGAAGGGCAAGGCTGATATTGATAAATTCAATGCTTCAGCGTCTGACCTCCTATCGTCTCATCTAGATACTTACGTTAACAATCAGTTACGCCATCTCAATTCAAGATACCAAGTTCTTGTAAATATGGCTAATGATGTTCTAAAGAAAGTGGAAACAAATTACGAACAGCACCAAAACTATGACGACAATTATTTGAAGACAAAGAAATGGATTGACGATGCCTGGGAGATCACTCGTAGTGGTAGCGAAGCTGGTAGTAACAGTAGCAAAGAAGCCTTACAAAAACGTTTAGAACAGATCGAGGACCTATTGAAACGTCGCGAGGAGGGTCAGAATCTTGTTCACGCCACTGTTAACAGCGGAGAGAAAGTTTTGAGAAACACCAGATCTGACGGTAAAGACAAAATCAACACTGAATTAAAGGAGTTACAAAACGAGTGGGATCGTCTGGTCAAGAAAATGACTACTGCCAAGGTGCATTTGGAAACTGCGCTACTTCAATGGGCTGATTACAGTTCCAGCTATTCGCAGTTGCAGCAATGGATCTCCGATAGAGAGGCGAAATTGCAGGAAGTGTGCGAGCAGAAAGTTGCCAAATCAAAGAAAGGCCAGGACCGTCCGGCTGGTCTCACTACGGGCCTCAGCCTCGGTGAAAGGAAAGCTACACTTCGTCAAACAAACAATATTGTGCAAGATATCGTTTCGTTTGAGCCAATGATACAGTCTGTAACTTCTAAGGCTTCAGAGTTAATGCAACAAGCACCCGCGTCTGAAATCACCAGCAAATACGAAACGTTGTCTAAGCAAGCAAAAGACTTGTACGAGAAACAGAAGGAAACAGTTGAACAACATCAGGCGTTTATCGATGCTGGTACAGACTTTGTCCAATGGATCAGAGCCGCCAGGGAAAGATTGGGTAAATGTTCTGACGCTACCGGAGACAAGGAATCGCTAAGCAGCAAAATATCTCAACTCAAGGTACTAGAAAGTGAACTTCCCGAGGGCCAGAAAAAACTGCAGAAGGCTCTTGAGCTGGGCGAGGTTTCTTGTGGTCTGGCAGATGACGACGATAGAGAGGAGATCGAGGAAGAAGTGGCTCTCCTACAAGAAGAGTTCGATACCTATGTGTAAGTGTGAACATATACTAGTCATTTCATTTAAAATATACACAGTCTTTTTGCAAAAATTCTTATCATTTCTTTTTTTAATTCATTTTATGTAGAGAACAATTAAACAACACTAAAGCGTTGATCGAAGGAGGTATCGTAAAATGGACAGAATACGAAGAGCAATACAAGGAAGCCTTGGATTGGTTGTCAAAGACTGAGAAACTTGTTCAATCATTTAACAAATTGCAGAACAACCTAGAGCAGAAGAAAGTTGTGCTTGAAGAATTTCAGGTAAGTAATTTTTTTTTCTTTTATCTATTACTTTTTTTTTATATCATGCTCTGTCGGCAAAATAATGTCAGCCTCAGAAATAAGTTTCTTTATTGTTATTTATTGTTAGTTCTTTGTAGTAAGATATTTCATTACTTCATTTATATACAAATAAAAGGAATGTTGATACAATATTAATGTCCGTTAAAATGTAAAACATCAGTTACATAGTTATACATTTTCTTTAGTAAGTTTATAATATAATATGTAATTTTAAATACTCTTCAAAACATTAAATTATTGCATTGATGAAGAGGAAGTTTTTAATCATCGTGACTTTATTGCTTGATTTGTATCAAGCGCTTAACGATATGCAATAACATATGTTTTCTCAGGGACATTTGCAAACATTATTCGATTGGCAAACCGAGTTGGACAAGCTCAATATGCGAGCGCAAACGCTTTTGGAGACCTGTGCCGACACCAGGATCTCTAATGGCATCACCCAATTGACCACTAAATACAACGCACTGCTGTCTTTAGCCAAGGAGGTCATGAAACGACTCGAACTCCATTACCAGGTAATACTTCTTAACAAATATTAAAAAATATCTATTTAGCTTGCGTACACTGGCGTTACTTTCTCTAACCGCGAAAGTTCTCTAATAAAACAGTTCAGTACAGAAGCATATCAGATATTAGGCTGCTATATTTTCTACGACTACACTATAGTGCAAGTTTCTATATTTCTCTATGTCGTGTCTTCCTTTAATTCAAAGTGGTCTTCTTTAAACATGTACTTAAGCAAATCACCTTAAAGGCACGTTTAATTTTATCTATTAAAAAATAAACAATAATCGAAATTAGGGTTAAAACATGACAATGTTCCCATTACAATTTGTTTGGAAAACAAAAAAAAGAGGAATCACTTATACGGCTTGCACATAATTTACCTTTGGTGGATTGGACGACGGTTACCTCACTCGCCTAGAGTTATGGAAATGTGTAAAGAGCTCTGATTAGCTGCAATATGATTCAGGAAGAGACTACTCATACTTACTATAGATGCTACGCAGCCAGGAACTAATGATATTGTCATTCCAGGAACATCAACAGCACAACGCCCTGTACGGCGAATGCCAAGATTGGCTCGACAGGACCCGCGAGAAGCTGAACCAGTGCGCGGACATACCCAACAGCTTACAGGAGGTCAACGCGAAACTCAACACTGTCAAACTGCTGCGACAGTCACTCGAGCAGGGCCAGAATAAATTGCGCTATCTTCTAGAGCTAAAAGAGAAAGTGATCATGAACACGGAACAGGCCGGCGCTGCCAAGATCCAGGAGGATACCGACAGTTTGAAACAGGAGTTTGACAAGCTGATCGCGGACCTGCAGGATGTTCGAAACAAACTCACCAGCAGAGCTTCACAGTTCGACGACATCTCTAAGGTAATCACCATGCTTTTATTTATATGCTTAAATCTGTTGTGATAATTGATTTATTGTCTCTCCAATAAAGGCAATTAAAAAAAACAAGCATAAAACTTATACAAGCATTTTTGTGCACAAGCTTGTAAGACTTGTCAACAATTACACATGTCAATGATATATTTTTATGTAAAACCTTGTCAGGCCATAACTATGTAGTTTATGGTCAGACTATGGAAATTGTACAACTCTTGAGAGTTCGAGTTCACCTGATGTGCTGCCAGTGCATTACCAACTAGTAGTAGTAATGTGTACACAATGTGCTCGGGTTGCAAGGGAAATGTTGCCAGGATAATTCGGGTAGCGTAATTACCGGGCAAAGAAATACAACATCTCAAGTCTCTGGGTGTCGCTTACCATCAGGCACGGCTTCCTCGCCTCGTCACTTTGTCTCATACGAAAAAAAAGTAGTTACGAAGAAAAAATATTTAATCAATTTATTTAATCCGACACAGATTCATAAGCTCCTCGTGGAGTGGCTTAACGACATCGACCAGAAGATCCAATCGGACGACTCTCTCCTCAACGACCTGTCGGAGAAGAAGGCCAAACTGGAGAAGTTCAGGACCTTCAATAGAGACATCGATTCCCACAAGGACCTCGTGAACAAACTCAATGAGAAACTGCGAGACGACGCATCCCTCAAGTCCAAAGATATCGATGAAACCCTGAAGAGGTACGGCGACATCAGAAAGACCGTCAGTGATATGATCGGCGTAAGTATTATTTTCGTTTCAGTTTATTTGAAATGTTAAAATTTTCAAGGACTTTTAGGTCATATTGCAAATATTTTTTTGCGTTTTTCCCTTTCAATGCGATCAAATCGGAGCCATCTAATTTACAAAATAATGATTTTTTTTTTAGAAACTGGAGGATTACGTCAATTCGCACATTCAGTACAAGGAATCGTATGACAATTTCTACGACTGGATACGCAACTGCAAGATTGAGATCCAGCAGTGCTCGGATTCCCACGGGGAGCAGAAGGAGGTACAGAAGAAGCTCAAAAACGTGAACAAAATCATCGAATCGCTCCCGAAAGGGGAGGCGTTGCTTAAAAAGGCCATACAGCTCAGCGAGGCTGTGCTAACAACAACGGGCATCGAAGGAAAAGACAACATCAATCAGGAGATAAAGCAGTTGAAGATAGAGTGGGAGAACCTGCAGCACATATGCAGGGACACCAAGAAACTACTAGAGAAATGTCTGTCAGCTTGGACCGATTTCCTGGAAACGTCAGAGAAGATGAGCAAGTGGGTGAAAGAATTTGATGCGAAGCTCGCAACCGTGCAGAAGGTAGACAAGATTACTCCGGAATACCTGGACAAGTGTCGCGTAAGTATAGTTTCTTTACTTCTGTTATTTAAGGCAGGTTGCAGGTTTGCAGGTAATAAAAAATAACACGCCAGTAAATTTAGCCCATAACTTAATTTTAGCGAATATTATGAAGTCTCTTAGCTGTTGTAGGTCGCAACCGGTAATCTAACTAAATATTTTATATGAAGGAAAAAGTAAGATATCATAACAATAAAAGTGGCAGTCATGCCACTAAAGCCTTAGATCAATATTCCGAATGACAGACCTAATCTAGTTTTAGTGTTGTACTAAAAATATTTGTTCTTTTACAGGATTTACTTGCCCAAGCACTGGCAAACAAACACGTGTTGGAAGAGCTTAACGATAGATGCGAGAACCTAATGGAGCTCAGCGCTTGTGCCTGGGTCCGCGACAAAACTGTGAACCTGCAATCGGAATATACATCTCTATTGACCAAAATACAGAGTCTAGTTTCCAATGGCGAAAAGAACTTATCGGATCACACCGAGTTCATCAAGGCCAAGGAAGAGCTGCAGCAGTGGTTGGAGACCGCTCATGGCACTGTACATGACTCCATTGGTGTTGGAGACATTGACACTACCAAAGACAAACTGGAAACTGTCAAGCTCGTTAACAACAGAATGACCGAGGGTCACCATCTACTGGTCGTTTTGCAGGAGGCGTTCAAGAAGGCCCTTAATAACACACCGCCTGAAGAGCAGGACAGTCTACGTAATGATGTTCAAATCCTCCAAGAGAGCTGGGATCAGCTTAAGATCGATCTGAACTCTATAACTGCTCAGCTGAAAGCGGCGATCGGTAAATGGGAGGACTTTGAAGAGTCAAAGAATAAACTCAACCAATGGATTAACGACACCGAGAAGAATCTCGACAAAGTGGCGCCCACTGGTGGGGAGCTGGGCGAGATGAAGACTCTTCTAGAAAAATACAAGCACATTGAAGACGAAATAGACAACAAGAAGCCGGAATTAGACAGACTCAAAGACGAGGCAGCCGAGCTGAGCGGTTGGGCGAAGAAGCCGGCCGTTAAGGAGTCTGTATCTGAACTAGAAAAACGGTGCAACGCTCTGAGGGCGAAATGCGCCGCGAAGAAGGCGGAACTGGAAAGCGAGATCAAGGACTACAACCAATACCACCAGTCTCTTCAGGACACGGAGAAGTGGCTACTGCAAGTTTCTTTCCAGTTGATGGCTCACAACTCGCTTTACATCGCGAATCGGGAGCAGACAGAAGAGCAACTAGCCCAACACGCCGTATTGCTTGACGACGTTCAGAAATACAGATCTACGCTTGATGACTTAGAGGCGAAGGGTCGGGCTCAGGTTGAGCGCTACGAGGCTGCTACGCCTTCGATTCGTGACACCGTAGGCAAGCAGCTGAAGAACGTGAACGACAGCCACAAGAGCCTTCTTGCTACTGCCCTGCAGATCGAGAGGCGCTTACGCGAGGGCCTTGCCAAGTTCAAGGAATACGAAGACACCCTGGAATCCATCTTGAACAATCTCGACGAATGCGAACCTGCCATCACCGAACTGGATGTGCCGGTGGACGGCCTTGCGCATGGACGCGATCTCCTAGACAAGGCTAGGGTGAGTGGATCTAGTAAATTCAAATTTAGGCTTTGGTTTGCAGGTTGATTTCGAATTTTCCGTTCTTAGGCTACAGAGGCTAATTTGACCAAGCTCTACACAGGCTGATATTAAGTGAAAGTATTTAAACGTCCTTTCATTTTAAAACCGGCGTTCAAACTTTTCAAAGAGGCAATGATTCACAATAAACGCAGCATAAAACTTTTTTTATCAGATGCGACCCTCATAAAGAGGGAATACACTCCGAGTATTTTTTAATAATATTAGTTGACTCCAAGCCAAAAGTAGGTCGTGGTGGTGCTAAACAACACGTCTGTTCATACCTTCACAGTGCTACACCTAATTTGATGCTTAACCCTGGACTATGTTCGACATTTAAAATGTTCTTTCTACGCTAATTACCCTTACAACATTGATCTCCAAACCGGAATGCAGTAAGGCTGAATATTACTGCTTGACGGTTGAATAACTGGCAATGCTGTGGTACTAGTGGTGACGGTGGTAGCTCCGGTTGCTGCTGAATGGGCTGGCTCGAACCCGATAAGACCACCTCACAGTAAATAGACGAGAAGTAGAGGAAGTGTTCTGTGTTCTTCCGCGTTTCGTCCGGTGAGGTGGCCTATGGCCCATCCCTTCCTCCTTCCTTTTCCTGCCTCTCCCTCCCCTTTCTTACCATTCACATCCAAAAATTCTCACCTTAAGGGCCGGCGACGCATTTGCCAAACGTTCGACGTTACAAATGTCCACGGGCGGTTGTTGTTTACTCCATAAAAAAATCTGAGTTACTGCAAGAGAGTCCTGCCACCCACCCACTTAGACTCCCATTGCAACGTGTTCGAAATGGCCCAAGTCAAAGACTAAGGCCGTCGCGGTTGTCCGCAGTCGTTGCACAACCGGCTGCAAGGTGAGAAGGCGCGGCTGTCGGCGGCCGTGGCGGCGTGCTCGGCCGCGGCCGCCTCCGTGTCCCGACC
>DWHO01000394.1:0-20892 GCA_018247575.1 Eurytides lysithous rurik
TCACCTTCATCGTCTGCTCCATCTTCAGGGAGCTAATCTACGTCCAAAACTCCTTCGTCTGGTACGTCCATCTAAAACACAGGTGACAAAAATAAACTCACTTGGACTCACGCGCAAAACTAGAATTTAAAGTCGAAACAGAATTAAGAACAACATGACATCAAACATAAAAGTAATGTAATCAGACCGCCATAATGAACGACAAGTGGATCCAACCAAGAAAAGTTAACTATCTTACCGCAAAAAGTTGCGATGGACTCGTTATGTTTCAAAATTAGGACAAAATCCAAAAAAAAAGTGAGTAACTCATTTTTCTAAATATTATTTAAATATACAAATAATTACAAAGTCAAAAGAAATAATAAACTACATTCGCTTGCGACTGCGAATGCAAACCGTAAGCAGACTAAAAATAAAAAAAAAGCTCTTAGTTGCAGTAGACAGACTATACAATATGAAATTATTATATGTATTATAGTATACATGATAAACGTTTTTTTAGTATTACTGCTTAATCCACTATTTTTCATTATTATAAAAAGAATTTAAACTATAATTTAAAATTATTTTTTTTTATAAATTTCATTATTATAATTATATCTAATACTATAATTTAAATAACTTAATACAAAAAGGCGTGTTAATTATAAAGCCGATATAAGTGCTAGATAAATGAAAATTGAACCTAAAAAATTAGTTCGATTAAGAAACGAGAGTAATTTTTCATTTGTATTGTAATCGATAAGAATTCTGTCCGGAAGAGGTTTTTGGTGGTAAATCTGGATTGTTCGCATTCGAATTTTAAATTGTTGATTTGGTACGGCTTTTCGTCAATGTATTGTTGTATATAGGATTAAAGTTGTAGTCTCGACACTTCGACATATAGATATGTTAGCTATGAATGGATCAATTGGCTTCTTTTGCTTTGTAGTAAAAATTAAAAGATTTAATGTACAAATTTTGATATTTACTTTACTACTTGACACCCAATTTGCCTATAAGACATTGTGGATGGGAAATAAATAGGCGATCATAATTTTTAACAACTGACTCAGAAATGTCACAAACGTTGATAGGGTGGGTTAGTATTCAATAATTTTTAGGAGGTATTAAAACAGTTTCATAACAAATCAATGTCGAAATCGAAACCGAATAATATAAATCGAAAGTTTGTATTTTACATTATACTGTGAAAAAGTGTACGTTGTGATTCTTTGTCTTTCGTTGTTAATCAATTTATTAAAGTTATATATATGCGTACATTATAGTTCTAACTAAATTTTGATAAGAAATTTAAATATTATTAAACTCTTAGTTAAGAGTTCTAGCTAGAATACAACTTCAACTTTTATTTGTTAATATCTATGCTTGCTTCTGACTTTGACAGCTATGTAATCAGTACAAGTTGTAACTGTAACTGATTAATGCCATAGTTCGTAAAATCAAAAACGTGTCACAATTGTTCCGCCTCATCGTCAAGTTTTGTTTAGGGCGCACCATGAATTCAATTATTATTTCAATATTGCTTATTGCATGCACAATAAAATACGGTAATTCATCAATGTTTGAGAGTGATTCCTGCTATTCCTTTGGAAGCGGTAATGTTTTCCCGGGTGGTGCTAGAAAAGTTGACCATAAACTTCAATTTACAAAAGCAATGAGTAAGTAGTACTAGCAAAATTGATTAAATTCATAATTTCATTACATCACAGGTAACAATCTAAAACTGCACATTTAACTTTCCCAGTATCAAAACCGGCTCCAGAGTGGGAGGCAACCGCTGTTGTTAACGGTGAATTCACGCAGCTGTCATTGTCAAGTTTTAAAGGAAAATATTTAGTATTTTTCTTTTACCCCTTGGACTTGTTAGTTTTATTATTAAAAAAACAAAATGTATTTTGTTTTAACTTGTTCTATGTTCTATATATTATTTTTTTTTCAATTTCAGTACTTTTGTGTGTCCTACGGAAATCCTAGCGTTTTCGGAACGTATTGAAGAATTTAAAAAGATTAATACAGAAGTTGTAGCATGTTCTGTTGACTCTCATTTTACACATCTTGCTTGGATAAACACACCACGTAAAGAAGGTGGTCTTGGAAAGATAAGTATTCCTCTCTTAAGTGACTTAACCCATTCTATTGCTAAAGATTATGGTGTGTATTTAGAAGATTTGGGTCACACACTCAGAGGATTGTTTATAATAGACGACAAGGGAATTTTAAGACAAATTACAATGAATGATCTGCCAGTTGGTCGATCGGTAGATGAAACTTTAAGGTTAGTGCAAGCATTCCAGTACACAGATAATCATGGAGAAGTATGTCCAGCAGGCTGGAAACCCGGGCAAGATACTGTAAGTAGACTTTTATCATTCTTCATGATTTAAAAATCATCTTCAATACGAATACATTATATTATTTTACTTTCAGATAATTCCCAATCCTGCGGAGAAAAAAAAGTACTTTGAAAAGGTTGCAAGAAATTAAAATATAATTAGTGTTATGTGGCTATCTTATGAAGTTAATAATCAGTTAACTTTATCTTAATATCATTTCAAGGTCACCGGTAATTCAATCACATACTAGTGTCATAGAATTTATTTAGGTTATTAAGTAAAAAAAAAATGAAACAGAACTTACACAGAATTATTTATCTGCTTTTCACAAAAGTTACTTACTTTCCATAACATTTTATGTTATCAATTGTGTCTTGATATCTTTACACATCTATTAAGGTGAATTAAAGCAAATACTCATTTTCTTACAAGAAATATAAATATGTATAACTTAATTATACCTATTCAATCATCACCTATCAATTATAAAGACTGATTTGTAATGAAATATATTTTTATATTATGTATATATTGTTAAATAAAGAGATTTTATAATTTTAATTTTTTTTTTAAAACAAGAAAATTTAAATGAAAATGTTACTGCAGTTAAAGAACTGGTTAAAAATAGCATTAATGCATGATACAAGAGGTCCATACCTAATAATGCTCACGGATTCGGTATCCTGGTGAAACTATACAGAGGCCCATAGACTGAATGCCGAAACATTTTAAATAAGAAGATACACATTTTAAGTTTTATATGATATAAGCTATATGCTATTAAGTTTTATATGATATAACTCTCTAACACGTAAAAAAAAAAGAAAATGAGATACTAGGTCTACGATAGTCTGCGTGAACCTTGTGCATTATATTGTACTTTTTTTTTCAAGTTGATAATAAAAAGTAACAGTGATGATGTAATTATGTTTTCCATAGAAGGAATTCAAATATTGTGTCCTTAAATGATATCCCAGGGCCCCAGGCTTGACTCCTTCGGGTAATAATGACGGGTTATTAGTCATTTCTGGCTATACATTATTTTGCCCAGCAAGCAATATGATAATGGCTTGTATTCCCATAGGTATACAGAAGTTACATTTAATGTATGCTGTTGTTAATTCGCAATTATTTAAAAAAAATTGTATTATTAACAAGGATGCAATAAAATATGTATATATTTTTTTTTGAGTCAATCATCCCTAGCTTTTCGACGCCATTGCGGAGTCTTGAAGTAGTATAGTTACTATAAGAATGCCAAAGTAAAATAAAACTTATTTTAATATAACATCTGATTCGAGTATAATATAGTATAACTCATATAGCCAAGTTCTAACAAGTTGGACAGTACTAGACTGTGAGCTAGATATGTTTTCAATTGACAGGTTAATACGATTTGGATGAATTTATCTGAAAAACGTTGGATATATAAGGTTGTAAAAAAAAAAACTTTTTTTATCCAAACTTGCATTTACTTATTATCCTTAGATCTACAACAATATTAAATAAGCTTAATTAAGTATATAGTATAATTCACTTAGGCGTGGCACTTAACTATGGATTATAAAAAATTACATTCCGTATAATTTTCAATAACTTGGCCAATAAATGCCTTCATCACAAAAACTTAGTTAATATAATAATATGATCTATCGATATACCTACAAACGCACGACTACACTTTCTCTACACTCATCGCTTCATTCTACTAAATTGTCTTTTGTGAGCACAATTCTTGATTACATTACAAAAATTAGGCAATTCGTCATCATCTTCAGCTGGGTTTTGACCACTGCTCATTTGTGGGCATAGGCCTTTTATACTTGTACCAATCACCTTGACTCACATATGTGAGATTGGGCCAGGTAGTACAAGGTTTTTTGACTGGCTTATAGGGATTTCCTCCGTACCTGTACCAAACTTACTTCTCGCTCAGCGCTTATAAAGGCGTCCAACAATACTTACTGTGTATGTATAATACATAGTAAGTATTGTTGGACGTGGTGAGTTGTGTAGTTTTGGCAACACTTGACTCCTTCATCATAATAGTGACAACGGGACGTAACAGTTTTATATATAAAAAGAGGTAGCCTTCAACATTCGACGATAAGTGACCATATACGAGTATAGTAATATGTCAATACTACAAACACACCGTTTCTATTGTCCCTTCGTCAGTTTTATGAAGGCTTCCTTAGCTATTACAACCTCGCAATAAGTAAGAACTAGTTAGAATTAAACAAAAAAAAGAAGTATGAAGCACAAAATAATAAGATACCAAACCTGAATATAATGAGAATATCAAACCGTTATGTATTTGAATTTTTATTAAAAAAATATATCACAATTCGGAATATAATTCTAGTGTGTTTGTTGACCCTTATATAACATCATTATGACGTTTAACCTATTTATGAGCAAGAGAGAATTGCGATAGTAAAACGGTACAGATATTGTTAAAATTAGAAACAGTTTACTGACAGAATTAAATAATTTTCACACAATTTTTGTGTTGTAAAATCATAGACAAGAAATTTTTACACTCAATAATATAGGCTTGAAAGTCTCAACAAATCATCAGATCAGCTTTCATTGTTCTTGGTTTGAACTTAGGTAAAAAATTGCTTTGACGAAAAATATATTTCATTACTAAATTGTACATAAAGTTCATTGATAAAGCAGCTTAGCGAGATATTGCTGTGGAATAATAGGGCTTTATTTAAAAAAAAATGTAATGTAATATTATGGTTTACGTATGTATGTACAGAATAGTTTTAAGTTTAGAATAAGCGATTAAAATATAGGCATAATTATTTCCAAATGTAAATGCAGTGTAACATTTGTGATAGATTGACAATTAATATAAATTGCATTTTCAAACGGCTAAATATAACATTTAAAACGTGTTCAAATTTTAAAAATTTAGGAGGTGAGTATAGGTGAGCGTAGCGGAAGACGAATGTGATTATTTGAGCAGATTAAGGAATAAAACATGTGTGATGTAGTGACTTAGATGAATACTGTTTGTCCATTCGACAAAATTGGCTTTCAAAATACAGTTAAATGCTTGGTATTCATCTATCCCTAGCACTTTTCACTTCGATTGTACAAAAAGTATGCAACGATAAAATATTACGACGACACGTGGCGACTACGCTGCACTCCGTACTCTATGGTTACAGCGCTCCAAACTTAATATTACACTTTGAACGAGTATTGTCTATGGTTTCTCGCTTCATTAGCCTTTACCCTCGTCGGGTAAGGAGATGGACACTGTGCTGGGTCTCTGTCTGTCTTTGACATGAACACTCGCGCTTGTAGGGGCACTGCGGTGTATTTCATCGGTGGTTGTTATCTTGCACTCGACCACGCGGTAGTTGAAGGCGGGGGCGCCTCGCTCGAGTTCGGGCCGGGACGTTATTGCATTCGGTATGCTATCAATCGCGTTCTTCGATTCGTCTTTGAATGGGGGACAGCTGAAAGGAATATTTGTTTTATTTTTATTTATAAATTGAAGTAAAGAGAAAAACAAGTCGGACGCCTGGTGATAAGCGACGGAAAATTTAATGATAGCATAATATCACTCAAAATAAATTATTCGGATGTGAGTGGTACTTTTTTAGGTGTTTTATCCAAAAGTCTTACTACACAGACTTTTTACACTCACTTTCAAACTTTTTTTAAGTGTAGCTTATTTTGCCTCAAAACTAATATCACAAAATAAATTTTGCCGTACTTTTTAAATTAATTATCCTAATAAATATTTTTATCATTAATATTTACCTCAAAGGCGGTGGGGTTGGTGAGCGCGACAACGGGAAACTAGCGACTTCCCTCGATATTGCTAAAGACTTTATGGAGCCAAAGGTCTGTTCTGGACTAAGCGGAGCACCTAACACCGATGCCATCCCTCTGTGATTGAAATAAGTAATTTTTATTAATTTTTCTTTGTAAATTTTTATGACCCAAAAACTGTGCCTATTCTAACAAATGATATGAAGATTAAAAAAGTAGGGAATCTTAGATTTGCAAAGCTAATAGTTTGTTAAAGCTGACCCAGATATCGAACAATATAGATTTTCGTTATGTTGAAAACGCTAAAACTGAAGTAAGGTTAGGTTAGTAGTACTCACACGACGGAATCGGACGGCACTAGGAAGGGCAAGGGCGGGGGGCAGGGTGCGTCTGCGCGCGCCGGTGAGGCTGGTTCGGCGGACCGGGGACATCTGGCCGCTTCCCCCTCCTCGACGAGGCCCAGCCACGTGCGTAGCCAGAGCCACAAGCCGCTAGGGCTGCCTGGTGGTCGGACAAACATAAATAGTACATAGTAGCCTGGAAGATTTAGTGAATGTGAGTGAAATTTAAAATTTTCCCAGTTATTTTAGGTCTGCAAAGTTTCGCGACGTTGGTTGCGAATAAACGTAGGGACTTTATTATAAAAACTTTTTACGTCTTTGGTGGATCGATCCAGCTGACAGGTGTACTATATTCAGTTTAATACCAGTTTGTTATTTTTTCACTGCTAATTTTAATGCATTTAAATATTTGAACAAATACCGGATTCCGGTTAGGATCATTAATAAATATTTGACGTCGTTCTGTAGTAGATTCTAAAAGTACTAATATTTACAAAAAAAAAGGAATATTCATGCTTGTCCCTATGTGTCTAGAACACATAGGGAACAAAGGCATCAATAATTCGATTGTGTTGGGCTGAGGCATTTCATAAATGTTCATAGTTTCGTAACACAAAAACTGTGTGCAGTAAAAGGAGACTATCACACAGATTTATTTATGCAATGTAATTTTTTTCTAAGAAAATAAAGGTTATTATTATAATTAGAATAAAAAAACGTTTTTCTATTTTTTTTTATCAAATAATAATTTCCTCTCCGATCTCCTCGTCGATCTCCAGCGCCGATCGTTGGATTGCGACATAACTTTTATGGTTACCAACTTGCATTTAAGTGATGGTTTATGTTGCAACTATACTATATATATGATAAGGTATAATCGGGATTTTTCTTATTTACTTACGGGAATATTTTCTACTGTTCAGAGGACTCAAAGGGTAGAAGTCTCCGTGGATAGGACAGTGGAAGGCAAGTCTGCGCTGACGTCTTTGGGCGGCACGCATCAAAATGCAGAGGACTATTCCTGTAATCAAATTGTAAACATTAATAAGAAATTTATTTAAGATAAAGAACAAAAACCGGCAGTGAAAATTGAAACGAAAGTCTACATATTAGAGGAAAACAAAAAGAATTTTATATATGAAAGCACGGCTTTTATTCGTAAAGTTCTCTGGCACGCGTTCATCACTGTGCGTTTACACTTAGAAGATGAAAAAATGTTCTGAGAGGCTCAATGGGTCAAAGAGACTGCTGTCACCACCGCACTCACCAGAAGCCACGCAAAAGTATGAACAGTTCTAAGATACGTCGGCCCTGTTTGTGGTCCCCTTGGGCGAGTTGGCCTAATCATACGCGACCAATATGACCGAGATAACTCTTGAAGGGAGGTAATGCGGCTGTAACCCCATGGGCGCTATAGATTTTAAGCTATCTGCTTGCTGCATAAGTGCGTAATCGAAATAACTGCATATGAGTAATTAAAAAACCAAAGATTAACGGCTATTTAAGAATTACGACCAAGTGTTATGAGTAAAGCTAATTTACGGATCTTATCGCATGAAACAGCGTTCATTGTAAAAACAAAAGTAAAACGTTTGCAATCTGTAAATTTGTGTAATTTAATAATGTATAGTGCACACGTAAATACGGGAATTCATGATAATAAATAATAATGTTAAATAGACATCAGGACTTTCATGACTTTATTACATTAAACACTGTAGTTTAAACCTATGACCCTTTACAATCAGATTGAATTGGTGACGATGTACTAGCAGAGTAGTGACGCCTAAATAACTTTCTGAGGGAAAATAATAATATATTTTAAATTTTTGACGCTTCCGTTAAAAATAATTTACAACAGGACACTTGTGTATTGCACCGTGATGCATATGGTTAATGTGTTTTACAAAACCAAATTATTACTTTTAAATATCGGTTACATAAATATTAGGTGCTTCAGAGAAACACTTCTTCAATAGTTATTTCGTTTAGTAATGAACAATGTATTTTGGATGTAGCCATTATCATTGAATACGTTAGTTTCGTGTTTTTAACCGAATGTGCAATGGCGAAGGTTTTTCATCTTTGTTTTAAATTCAAGAATTTCAAAGTGGCAAAATGTTCTGATATATGTATATTAATTTATCAAAAAATCTGTTCTTTTTTTTAATTTTTTATTATAGTTATTAAATAATTTGACCAGGGCAGGTTGGTGTGGTGGTTAATACTCCTGATTGTGAAGCTAAAGGTCGGGGGTTTGATACCCACCCAGAACAAAATATTTCTGCGATGAACAGAGGATGATGATATTTGTACTGTGTCTAGGTGTTATTTATATACTACTTATATACTACACTTGTATATATTTTAAAATACATAAGTATGTATTTTAAAATATATACAAGTTTGTATAACAGTTGTCTGATTACCATTGTACAGGTTGAGCCTAGTTTGGGATCAGATGGCAATGTTTGAGATGTCCCGTGATATAAAAAAAAATGAAATTAAAAAAAAAACAGAATCATTAGCTAAAGAAAAAAAGGAAAGAAATGTCAAGCCAATATGAACTTACCAGCGATGGTCATAAGAGCGCCTGCCACGATGCAAACCGGACCGAGTACCCGCGAGTTGCCCGTGAACGCGATGCGAGCCGCATAGTGATCGGGCTCCTCGTTTTCACCGCAGCCGCGGTACGACGCCGCTGTAACCGCGAAATGTTTTCTATACAACGTTTGTTACTAATGCGAAGCTACATTACCATGCGTAGACAGAACGCATTGGAATGTGTTTTTTCTTTAATCTAACAGGCTGACAAACGAGCAAGCGGCCCACCTGATGGTAAGCGGTCACCGCCGTCCATGGACATTTGCAAATTATAGAACTAGCAAACGCGTTGCCACCTTTTAAGGAGGGGATTTTGAAAAAGGAGGGAGAAGGAGTAAAGGGAGGGAGGTAAGACAAGGAAGGAGAGGGAAGGGAGCAGTAGAGAGGGAAAGGGAGGAGGGGTATGGGCCACCGGCCACCTCACTCACCGGACGGAACGTGGAAGCAGAAACACTTACACTTTACGCCGATTTTCTGTGAGGTCGTGGTACTTGTCCGGTTCGAGCCGGCCCATTCGGCAGCGGGAACAGCTGCGTGAAAACGTGGTAGAGCCACGCCCTCGTGTAACACGAGACATTACAAAACCGCCGTGAAACAAATATTGTTGCTTTTGGATTGTTTAAACAGAGCAGAGTGTACGTTTTTTATCACTTATTTTCAAGATTCGGAAGCTGTTTAAGGTCTAGTACAATATGATAGTAGTTTACAGTTAACAACGAAGTGACGAATCTCAACGATTGAAGTCGGTTGCTTATGTCACGTTTCCTTTTTGAGAAAAAAAAAAGAATAATAGAATTTACAATATAACAAAGGGTTCTCATGGAAGCAAAGTTCTATCAAGAAGCTGGGAGTGAAACGACTATTCATGACTCATTTATTTACATACTTTTTTTGATAATAAATTTTATCAATAAACAATATTATTGGCAGTTAATTGGTTATGTATTTGAAATGTTTTATATACCTGTTAGTACACATCCGACGAGCATGAACAGAAAGCCGAATATCGGTAAGACGATCTGGCAGTTGGCGGCGACGACAACACCGGCCACTGCCAATCCGCCCTCCACTTTCTCCACCCGCAGCCTTGATATAGCCGGCGGACATCTCGGCTTGCCTACGGGGGCGCGAACGAGCGGCTCCCCGGGAGGAGACGTTGTCCTATAAAAACAAATGTCAGTTTAACAAATAGTATGCACTAAAATGACGTCGATCAATTATAATTATGTATGACACGTTTGTCTCACAGAATCTACCCTGCCGAGCCTTTTTAGTCGATATTCAAAGTATGTATGCGCGTCAGGTAATTGTTAATTGATTCTGATGGTTAATATTTCAACCGGGTTCAAACGAGACGAGAATTTAAATTCGTCTGTTGTTTTCTGCACGTATATTACGCGATTATTCCGTCAATTGTCAACAGATTTTGATGATTCCTCTTGTTATTGTTATTGGACCTTGAAATTTCAAGTTAAGGTATAGCAGGTAGGTCTGGTTCGTATTTTAATAGTTGGTCTCCCTTAATAGAGTTCTGCTAATGTAGTCTAATAATTAAGTTGTAAATATATATTGAGGGTTTTGTTAGATACCGTGACTGCTACTTATTCGACTTTAAAATTATTTATAGGAATGTTGCTTTAGTACCATCTTAATTTTTGTGAAATATCGTAAAGACGAGTTATGCCGCAGCAGGCACAACCAATGAAGCCAGCCATTATTAGTAGGAATTAAAACTATCCTTTTATTACTATAAGTATATACTATAGTAATAAAAGGTATATACCCAGCACACAGATATCTCAACTAGCATTTAGGTATGATTAACTTTATTTCTGTGCGAAGTTCGATACTTAAAGTTTGTTAAAAACAGCTTTATTGGGCGTGGAAACGAATTTGCAGAAATTGTCGTCCAAATTTCCAAGTGTCCAAATTATCGAATACGTCCATCACGCTTCACTTAACCGCACTCATATTACAGGTTAATATGAATAAATTAATTCGAGGGGGACATGCGGTTTGCCGTGTCCAGTTACTTGGTATTGAAACAGGATTATAAAGAAAATGCGCTAGTGTTACGTTTTAAAATAAAAGACTGATTGCATAAAAATAATAATGTTTTTAAATAAGTAAAAATATAGACCGCACTTTGTTCAATATTTATTCGACTTTTACATTCTTATTTTACTTTAGTGATTGATTGATTTCTCTTAAAAGCTGTATTTTAGGATTTTGGCATTGGGGCACTGTGACACGCTGACAATGTCCAATTTTGAACTTGATGTTTGTTTATACACACATCACAATTATTAATAAATGTTAAAATAATGTAATATAACTTTGTTAAATCAATATAAATATTCGTTCGCAGCTAGTTTCTGGAGAAGTAAATAATAAGTGCAACAGACGCAAAAAGTATTCTATCCGTAAAGAATGTTGTTCTTTAACAAAGTCCCATAACAATGTTCTTTGTCTGTCCATTCGTTGCCTAATTTGGCTACTTAATTGCAACTGAGCACTTTAATTACGTTCATTTATCAAATAAGGCCGTTTCCAACGCTGTATGCGAGTAAATCATGAGTCGGATGTATTACAATATAGGTACAAAGTATAATAAGTTAGATTTAACTTCTTTTTGATAAAAATTATTCTTCCTCGGAACAAAAAAATATTAAGAAGTTCTCAAATCTGAGTAGAGGCTGCGTTCATTATAATCTTCTGTAATTTTTTTAAAAAGTCTTTATCTCACAGGAAAATATATATAAACTGTAACTGATCTGTATTAATCTTAATTATTTATTTGTACATTTATGTGCATAGGAATAAACTAAGGCGGACATAGTGCTAACAGCATTATCTGACGGTCAATTTTTAGATGGTACAGAAAGCATAAGCTAGGTACAGAAATAGTAATAGGAAACTCACTACTAGATCGACAATATTTAAACATGTATGTTTCTAACATACAATTATACATATTACTTGACGATGGATTCAAATGCTGTAATATTTTCTTTAGCTGGTCTCTACTCACTATCTATCGTATCAATTACAAAAGGTAGTGAATTCTACGTATGTGTATAGTACAGCTTAAATGATAATATTCTGTTGAAGGTTCCGTTTCTATTGTGCTACACAGTAAACAAGTAACTAACTTCCACGAATCCACGAAGTGACACCGTCAATAACTTTTTATCTATCTTTCGATGTTTCGACGAAATGTTCATGTTTTATTCAAGAGAATAATGAGACACGATACGCAGCAGTACAGGTCTGCCTCAGATCCCGGCGGCATGCCTCCATACAGGTAGGCAAGAGTGACGCATCGTGTGAGCTTGAGACCTAAATTTATTCCATGCGTATATGACCGCTGCGATATTCGAACGACATGCTGCACGTGTATGCGTCAGAGATTTAACTACGTAGCTATTCCAACTTTGTGATCTAATGAAATTTGGGATATATTTTAATGTGAGTGAGTTTTGTAATTGGTATGACTATTTTGCAGAGTCCTGTTAGTGCAGTGCCATTGCACTGACAGTTGTACCACCGAGCCGTAATATTGCGGCATGACTGTGATAAAAAGTTACTGTTTGGTGCCAGGCCTCTCTTTTCGACCATCTGACGATTGCATGTTTAGCAGACTTTTTAGTTATTGATATTCTTTATTGTCATACGTGCAGAAAAAAGCTAATTGATTAAAATATAGCAAATTTTCACTTTGGCAATTAATACAAAAATTGTTTACTGTATTACAATTTTATTTCTCGAAATCAAAGCAAACAAAGACGTTAAGTGAGTATTTTTTTGCGAGAATAGAATAAGCTTTCCCTGAACTATTGGATTCACCGCTAAAATTACCACAGTAACGAAATGGGTTTTATGGCCGGCTGATTTCGCTGACTGTTTTCCAACAGGCGAGACGGTCATTAGTATAAACTTTTTAAATATAGTACAAAAAGGAAACATATCGAGAAAATTTAAATAAAAAAGGAACCATAATTCGATTGTAGATTTTTAAACATTTAGCGGTCAATCAATTGATTTTGTGGGTTTCAGACACGGCATGGCGTTCACCAAACGGTCAAGATGAAGACATAAAAAGGTTATGTAAAAGTCAAAACAACAGAAAACATGCGCGCGGTACAATCGTAAAAGTTCACGCGAGTATTGTGCGTTACGTAGTAACATTTGGCAGATTACGCAATGCCGAAGTCGTGTCGAAGTAGTACATAGTGGACGATCTTAGTGTGACCGGACTTTTTGCGGAGTCTGCCTAAGGGATACTAATGATTGCTATTCTATATAGATGCTATGTAGTATTATTTGTGCCTTATTGCTCGGCATTGTATGCACGTGTACTGGTTGGGAAAGAAACATTGTTTAGAAAAATAAATGGCTATCTTATATTAACGCAAGGCGAGCGGTACAAGAGTGAGTTTTGAGCGGCACAGCGCTGATAATTTTGAAAGTAATATGATAAGTTCTTAAACATGAATGCCTTATGTTACCAACGATGGTAGACCCATGCAGCAGTTTCTGCTGCCGCTGAATGGGCCGGCTTGAACCGACCCACAGAAAATGGGCGAGTCCCCGTCCTGCTATTTCCACCTTAAAGGCCGGCAATGCTTTGTAAGATTTTTTTCATGTTGTGAATGTCCATGCGGTGATTGCTTACTATCAGGTGAGCCGTTTGCTCGTTTGTCTGTCTAATCCATAAAAAAACATAAAACCTTAATAGCAAAATTATTTGCTGTTATTAAGGTTTTATATTTACCAATACATCGAATTATTTTTCGTAAGAAGCAAAATACACACATACACAATATGTAATATTTCTCGTGAAATAAACAAAGAAGCAGCGAAGAGGCGTTTAATGGTGATAGACTATATGATTATTGGCCATGGACGTCAACATCCGTGGTTATTGTCGATCTTGTGACGAGCTCACTTCTTTCACCAGGTAAAGGAAAATTATTTGTTTTTATTATGATATTTAGGCCATATGGCTTAAAGTTACTGCGTGCTTTAGTTGCAGAATACCTACAGAATTTTAAATAACATATGATTCACATTCGTTATTGTGATCAAATTGGGATAACGTGTGAGCGAATTCACTTTTCCGAATAAGCTTGCCAGAAAACAGAAGCTTCCAGTCTTCTCTTTTGGGAAAAAAATATATTCTTTTATTTATAAACATATCAGGGAATCTGTAAATAATATTTATGACAGATTACCTCTCATATCAATCCTGATAATTACAATGAATTATATGAGTATTAATATATGTATAAAAAGTTACAATAAAAGTAAAAATAATGATATCGTGGTATCTCGTAAGGAAAAAAAGAAAAAGTTAAAAAAGTGTGGACGTGTTTTATCTGTTCATTCGACGTCCGGATGCTACGTCACGGACATACGAAAATGTCGCCGGATTAATTTTAGAGATGTTTATAGCACGTGCGCAGAAACGTGCGGCAAAAGCTCGGTGACGTCATTTGGCGCCGGTTCCTCTTTTGCATTATTCCGAAACATCGTGGTTCATGCTAGGGTTAACGTTCATATTATCCGATCTTGACCTATTTGTTATGTTTATACTTCAAGGAGAAATATTGTTGCCATAAAGAAAACATGATTCTCTTAACAATTACTAACTTTAAATTTCATTTCAATGACAGTGTAGATGTAAGCTGAATATAATATTACAGGAATAGGAAAACTTGTTGGATAGTAAAATATATCTAACATTAATTATAAGCTCTATGATTCAAATCCAAAGCCACCTAAACTACGTGCCCAAAGCTAAGGTCTATTTACGATTTTAATTGTCACTTCGAAGTTGTACTTCGCTTCACAGTCTCTAACTAATTAGTAGGTAGAGAGAATTCATACGAATAAAATGGGAATGAATTATAATACAATGGTGGATCACATAACAAAGAGTATACTGATTGCCATAAAAATGGTTTGATTGTTTGATATATTGTTAAATAAAACACATTATACGATTTTATTAGAATAATTTTGGTTTAATGAGAGGAAATGGGTCGTCAAATTTGAATATTAATCCATATCCACGGAGGATGAAAAAAATGGCCTTAGTTTTTGTTCTTATCACTTGCGTCTTTATAAAGATGCCTTACCCAGCTGACGCTTTCCTGTCTTCCCGGAAGTATCTCAAGACCTAATGAAACGATTGGGGTTAACAATCTGCATTTAAAAAATCTAGAGTTCAGAAGCAGCAATGTATCGATATTATTATTGACATTTGTTTCACCGTTCTCCACTTTTCAAGCAACAGACATACAGACATTTCCATAGCAACAATTTTATCACAGTTATTAATTCTGTACTGTAAAAATATTTAATGTAAACAAAATATCAAAAAATGTATTGTATTTATGCGAATAAAATAAAATATTTTTACGAACTTTGTATAATTTGATTAACAATATTAAATATGTATCGGATTCTTCAAGTATTTATGGTTACGTCATGTTAACATACTCGAGGTATTGTTATTATTTAGTTCTTTTCTGTTTGACTTCGCAAAAAGAACTTATTTTAAACTACTTAATCTTACAATGGTGACGGTGTTTATTAGGTGAGTTAGATTTTATTTTAGTAGTTTTTATTATAGTAGTGAAGCGGTGGTTGACTGAACCCTCGTTACATAAATACAAAGGACAATGGAGGAGAGGAATTTTGTGCAAGAATGTAACTGCTGTTTCCGTTCACGTTTTACTTGTCGCTTATTACAATTGACTTAAATATATAATAACATGTGTTAAGGAAACCGTATGTAGATTCCTTTACGAGTCTGATATAGTACATCTATATATAGCGGTAAATGTACTCGTGTACCTGGAGAGGGTTTGAGAAATTCAATATTGAGCACAGACAGGTTTAAGAAGGGGTGTAGTTCATATTTTGCATGGTTCCTTGCGTCTTATTTCATCTTTAACAAAGCTTAGAATTGTAAAGCCCTAACGAGGGTAGGGCTTGAAGAGCTCTTTCTGTCGGCTAAATACTATTGCACTGTCATAGAAGTTAAGTAATTTAAATTTATACTTCCAATTTGGACTCTTTGCTGGTACTTGAAATAGTTCACAAGTTTTGCAGCGGAAGCACAATAATACCAAAGAGCATATTAATTAAAGTACGTAGAAAAGTAGTTTAACGGAAAAATGTGATTTTGTTTTTTAAAGACCGTCACATCAAAGAGATGGCGTCACGCTATGGCATTCAGTGTCACCGACGGGCAACACAATTATGATTGATGGCAAACACTCTGGCAAACAATCAAGTATAAGCGAAAGCGTTATCTGAAATATATTTACAGCATTGCCATGGCAGGCGACGACGGTTTAGTGGTTAGGTTGTCGAAATTTCGGTGTAATTTCACGTGTTCGGTTCTTAGTTGAAAAGGATTCCATTTTGATTGCGTGCCTGCAGAAATACGAACCTATTTGTATTCGGCATATCACGACCGATATCTATCCTTAAAATTGACTTACAACGAATAACCGATTGTAATCGCTGTTTAGGATTGTTGTCGAATATTATTGATGTTTTCGTCAAATCTTGAGCGATCTGGCAGCTGTCGTTCTTTATCAAGACCGGACAAGTAATTCGTAATATATGGCATGTTAAAAATAAATGCTTATTTTTGTTTTTCTCAATCTAACGTAAGTGAAACGTCTGTGGAATGTAATTAGTCATCATCTTCACATCAATTTGTGATAACAGGAGTAAATTTGAATCCTCTAAAAATCTTTACTAAAGATTACTTTATTTTATTAAAACCAAATACTCGTAAAGTATATAGGATAAAAAATATTCATTCATCCGTTTAAGAACCTATAGCGAAAAGCAAGAGATGACGTTTTTGCCCACTTTTTGACACATCTATCTATGATTCCAATATTGTGTGCTCATTTTTACCCATAGTTCACTCATATTCACACCAGCTTATTAAATATTACTTTCTAAAGTGTTGTAGCAACTAATAACTAGGGCTATTGGCACTTACGAACTTTATTTTGTTATTAATTTTATATGGTCTGGTAAAGCGCTATAAGAGCTGGTTTTTCACGAGACCAAGATATTCGGGATATCTTGGCTCTAAGCTGGTTCATTAATTTAGCAAAAATCTAATAAAATAGCAAAAGCTACATCGTAGTTTTCGCACAGTGGGTATATGAAAGTACTCGAAGAAAGCAACTGTTTTCATCTGTCCCGTTAACTACAAGGTACGACAGAACTAATTGTATTTAACACTGCAAAGTGACTTTTATTTCCTCTAATAAAGGGTTGTATTCGCATTCAACCGGCACTTTCGGCGGGCGGAAGTGATCGTTGCTCCGGGACAATCGACGGACGCCACGATCATCGTCATTCAGCGAACAGTTTCCGACCCAGTGAACGCGGACAAGTGGCCGTGGAAATCGGTTCCGACTCCATTATTTCGTTTTCATTACCGCGAGCGTAGAATGGCCCGATTGCGTCACGGAACTGTAAATGTACCGAACTCTGGCACGGTACTTGCGGGACTGTTAGGCGATTTGTATCGACGGTATTAGGCCAGCGGATATCTAGAGCGAACAGGTGCTGGTAGAGGAGAAGCTGTTAAGACTACTCGTTAGTAAGGACGCAAGCCCAAAAATAAATATACGAAATACCATAAATAGATTTAGCCAATAAATTTATACCTTAAGATTAGATTATAGTAAATTTAGACTTTACCTAAAACTTTATAGTAAATAGACACTAATAAATGACAGATATGAAAATTTTTCTTGGGTTCGATGGTCTATGGACATATATAGTTAATCTTGCCATAAATATTGTTTAGAAAGAAAAACATTTTTTTATCGTCAGAATATTTATTACTGTTACAGTTTGTTAGTTTTATACATTGATGTATTTGGCTCCATACCTACATTATTTAATACAATCACAGCGATTCGGTTATATAAAAATGACAGATTCCAAATTCAAAAGTAATATTTTGTTTATATTTAATTGTAACAGTATTTATGGTTAGGCTAAGTATATGAAAAACCGGTGTTAGTGTTTTCGAAATTCAACGATAGTTTGAACAACTGGATTGACGTGATCTATGTCGACAGTTGTTTATCTATAAGCTCCGCGATTCATATCTATAAAATCCTTGATCAAATCGTCAATAATTTACAGCTTTAATGAAAATCGTGGAAAGTTAAGGAAGGATACGTCCGATACAGTATAAGAGGTAATATAAAGTGGCGTTAAAACAATAGACGAATACTTTTTTAATATTCAACGGATAATTTGTACGGGTCGCACGCGACGTATATTTCTGGATCTGGCTCCGTGTGGGGGACAATTTGCCGTCATTAGCCGACGTTACAAAAATAGTCGACTGCCCCCACACAAATTGAGTGACAGAGGACGCGGCAACAACCACATCCTTTAGTTGCCAGCGCTCTTAAGGCCCGATCATCGCAGTTCTTTTTAACCGTGTAGGTGATACAAGGCAAATTTTGCTGATCCAAGGAGGGACCGCTACGTAAGCACCAAGCATCACTCTGTCTTACAGAAGAACAACGTTATAGTGTGTTTATTTTCCGCATTTCATTTGACAGTGTAACTAGAGTCTATAATAATTTATTTTATGCCACCTGTATCACTGTGGGTGTTGTGTTTTCATTGCGATGGTAATCATTCAACATTAGATGCAAAATTAGCTCATTTGCCAACTTCTCTTATACAAAAAATCTCTTCGACATCTTTGCTCGAACGTCGTGTACCGGCTATTAATAAATTCTAGCCAACTCTCAACACTTGCACTATTTTCGTTCAAGATAAAAGTCACGGATACGAAGAAACACTGCGCCGGTTGATGGACGCGATGGGGTGATGGATGAATGAGTCGATATATCTGAGTAAAATTGGCAGATAACAGAAGTCGTGGATTCGTTGCTATAAACCAGAACTACAAAACTTTACTGGTTTCGATGAACCTCCTGCTGCTACATTTCTACCATATTCTCAAAACTCCTCACAACTTGTGAAGATTAGATCTAATCACACCCAAGCCGGATCTCCGGGGATCACTTTGGGAATCACTGCCATAAACTAAAGCTTAGCTAAATTTTAATTGACCTATGGTGAAGAATGTTTACTACTCATCTAGAGGCACTTGTTTCAAAATAAAAATATTGTTCATGCAATTCAGATGCATAGACAAACACATATAAGAGCTTTAATAAAATCGTTACAGGTAATGAAATTCTATTAAAAGTTTTTGCACACTAAATAAAAAGCACTAAAAAGCTTATATTGCGCGTTCACTATATTAATCAAAAGTAAAACGTTTAAGAACGATGGTGGCAGACAAAACAATAGCAGTCTGGTAGTTCTGTTACATAAGCCCAGGCCAACTGTGCCAAACAATGGCTATTGAGATTAAGATGCGATTGCGGGGGAAGGGACACCCGCGTCTGGCTCAATAGAATTCAGTTTGAATTATGCAAGTACAAACTAAAAAGAAGCAGTGCTAAATACTTGAACATATAACAAAGCATTCGTTTGTTTAAATTTATTTCGCATTTGGGTTGACTGATGTTTTGGTGCTTTTACTAAAGAAACATTAATTCAACCAGAATTAATGTTTCTTTAGTAAAAGCAGGTCTTCTACGCAGCTTCGATTGCATAGATTCCGATTTCGTTCCATTATTTCTTATTATAACATAAAAACTATACGTTCATCTAAACGCATTACGATCCATTGCTCTGTTACTAAACGAACGATGGAGAAATGGACAGAAACACTTTTAAACTAGAGGCAGGATTAGTGGAGTTGGAAAAGATAACTAAACGACCTAAAGATGACATTAGTGATGTGATCACAATTAAAGCTTATTTCTGACGACCTATAAAGTCTGACGCGGTGCGTCATCCGTGCAATCTGATTTCAATTCAGTTTAATAATTCCTGTAGACCTTAGGACACTAAATATAACTTAACACGTTACGGTAATTATGAAGTCATACTCTTCCAGATACTTAGATACATATAGTATAACACACTGTTTGAGGGTATAGAGTAAAACTATATAGTCTTTTTTATTTGGTTTTATATTATCTATTCCGTGTGATAATTAAATTTATGTAATGAGGTGTGAGAATAACTGTTTGAAAGTTTTTCAATGTGTTATTGTTAATTTTTGATTTTGACGTTAGACGTCAAATCAGAAATGTAGCTGTTCAACATTTCTGACCTGACATTGGCGAATTTTATGAGACCGTTTGGTCACTTAATTTTTGTATAACGCATGACAAAAACAATGCCTACAATAGTTAGTATATTTTATTATATTAATAAATGATGATAATATTAGTGGATGATTTAATTAAAAGCCTGATTAGTATATTTCTCTGATAGAATATTATATATAGTATCCGTATTATAAAAATTAATAACCTTTAAAGTAATTTGTATTTTAAAAATATATATTGTTTGAAGTCTGGTGCTGCCCCTTAACAGTGAGATATTCATAGCTCCTGCTGATATGGAGTGTTCGCACTTTGTAAAGCGGATAGAGTTATTGCCGCCGCTAATTCTGTCGTAAGAGCTTCAATTGTATGTAACTGGAGTCGGATCCAGATCGTGACTAAACCTAGAAATAAACTGTCCGTACTACCACTGACATACCAATACGGAGTAAAGTTACTTAGTCCAAATCACTTTAACCTGAAGACGGTGGTAGAGCCACGCAGCTGTTCCCGCTGCTGAATGGGCCGGCTCGAATCGGATTAGTACCACGACCTCACAGA
>DWHO01000395.1:0-20891 GCA_018247575.1 Eurytides lysithous rurik
ATAATATATCCTGCGCACTTGGCTGATCTCTTGTAGATCGGCCGCCGTGGCCGGATTCGGTCGGGAGGACATCACTGAAATACTAACGATTACTAAATTAACTCTTACATTAGAATTACAAATATAATATTAGGACAACAAAAAAAAAATTATGTCGGGTTTAAATAATTAATTTGTTCTATATTTAATTTTGACGCGTAATAAGTTCAAATATTAATATTTTTTGACAGGAATAATTTTTACAGTTTTATTTTATCGGTTAATTTTTTTTGTTTCATTCCCATTTGTTTATATTTAAACAACTTTTGTAAAATGTAATCCATACTTTTGATTGTACACATAAGAACTTCTTATTTTGTTCTGTACATTTAACATTAAGATGCGAAATTGTTAAAGTAATTTGTAAATATAAAACGACAGTTTTGGATGAATGCCAAAGAAAAAAGTAGCGAGATATATATTTATTTGATAGAGTATTTAAATATTTAATCTCAAAGAGTAACGAGGCACTGTATTCGCGTTAATAACTTAGGACTAAACATTTAATTTTAAATCTCTTTAAGCTGGATTAGAGATCTTAAGAGTGCTGTTAGATTAAACGAGTGTAATGTAACCTAAACAACAGTTAATGATAATAATTATTGTAGTTTTTGTACATTTGACCGAAAGGGAAACAGTGGCATGCAAATTACAAATAGTATTTCTAGGGTAATGTGATTCTTCTCGGCTACATACCAAAGATGTTACCCTTAACTGTACAGACCTTTCCTATTCTATTGGTAAGTTCTTAAGGACGTTTAGGTCATTCCAGGTAAATATAGAATGTAGAAGCGAAATCCTCAAATGACTATATATATAAATATTAGATACGGTAAGCGCCCGGTAATTGATTATTTTGCGAGGGTTGAACGAGCAAAAGTATGTCTCTTATACAAAACTTATTTTTGGATTGTACATTACACTAATTTAACAATAATTTTCATTTTTCCCTCTGTTTTATTTTTAATACACTTATTGATTTTCCCATTAGGAGAAAAGTTGAAGGTTACGGTAACAAACTATTATTTTAAGCATTTATCAATGATAATCAGATATATTTGCATGATATCTCCTTGTATACCTACCAATCTAATTTGTTAAGACCATCTAACTTTAATATTAATTTTGTAAAGGTTTCGCACGGAAACGAAACGCTGTCGTCGAGAACCGGCTTATAGGAAAGATTTTCGTTTAAATTAGATTTGTGTGTAACAATTCAAAACGGTGGGACTATTGATAAGTCCATCTTGGTTAGTATCACTGCATTTCTAGTTACTCTTCCATCAAGCGGCAGTGTGAAAGCACCTCTGCGTTCCGGTTTGTGAGACAATGTTACAAGCACGATTACGGGGCGTAGAGATAGACCATCTTATGTCTCTGAAAACTCAGCTCAGAACCAAACAGTTTTAAACGTACAGTTGGTATATAACACAGTGCAACACAGTTTCAAAACTGTGTTACACTGTGTTGTGTATCTACTTTTGTAGCGCTATCATCATGCGCACATATTGGACTATTCCATCGCTTAATTTCCTTAAAAAATCCCAAGTATTTACTTACGTACTTTACCGTTTATATTGATTGATATGAGCCGTATTTTTGTATGGAGGCTCCTTCATCCCTCGTCGTTTGTACACACGAAAGGGCGCGATACTTAGTATGATAAGTTTATAATGTGATCATTAGATACGGATAGATTATAATAAGAACTTTCTCTTAGTTACTACATCAGCCAGCTTTTTAAGTTCGTTTTGATTTTATCATTCTCTCATGTCATATCACTCATAACACAGCCTTCGCTACGAACCCTCACATTACTCTTGCAGTAACATCTAAAATATCCAGAGGACATAGTCCATCGGTATTGCTTTTTAAACTTGACACACAATTTTAGTCCAACAGATCAATTAAAGACTGCAAACAGTATAACAACTATAATACACCATTTATAATAGCGGAACTAGTGGTAAGGTATCAGAACTTATTAAGACATTTAAAAACTAACAGATCGGTCATACACGACGCTATTTGTGTCAGTCACGCCTCTAGCACTGGTTACGCTAATTTTAAAACGGGTCTCTAAATTGTGGTCGATCAGAATTCGAAGATGAGTCACTTTCGATCAACTCGAGTAATGTCCTCACATAGAAAAGTTATCCTGGCCTATCTGGCCTGGCCAGGTTAGAACTAAACTCTCAAAGCACCAAAGCTAACTTGGAGTAATTTGGAGACAGATTTAATATCACCATGAAATCATAATTACCACACATTAGCATCTAATTTCTTTTCATCATCATATCATGTAAAACTGTAGAATTACTACAATCACCGCTCATAATCATCGTCATTCCTTATTTAGGCCATAGTAAATCTGTGTAAGTTTTGCGCATATAACAGTAAGGTAATTAATAAAATTAAGCGGGTGGGATGTGAACACAAAACGGTAGTTTAATTTGCTCGCATACTAAAGATTTACATAGATATAATTATAGGATAAGCGATTCTGTAAATATAATTGAATTGCATTGAAGTGAAAAAGGTAAACTTAAAATTAACGATATGCGTAGATTAGGGTCATGAATGGCACCGACGATTCTGAATGCGTACAGACGCACAACCAATGCCTGTATTCACTTACTCTTAACTAGCCCAAAGGCGAATCAAAATCTAACTGTAACAACTTACGAATTTCATTATAGTAGATGGTAGCTTCTTCTGATCGCTTATTAGGTGTGTCGGTGTAGTAAAAATATCTAAGCCTTTGCTTACATCTGGTGGTCAACAAATACCATCGAGCAAGCCGCTCTGTCTGCCACCTCGTCATATAATATCCTTAAAACGAACATCCTATCGTAAGCTTGACGTCATCTACAAAACATCAGGAGAAGCAATAACTCATTCATTCACATTCATCTCTTTTAAGATAAAGTTTCGTACAATTTTCATAAAAAGTCATTCATCGTCACCATCAAAAGCTCACGTCACCACTTTAATTAATAAGTTGACTTTAATGTCAAAGTATCTGTTCAACTTCAGGGTAAAACGTGTGAGTAAAATATAACTAAGTTAATTAAATAGGATGATATACATTTAATACAAATTTTAAGATCTTCGAAAGAAGTGCATTTTTATTCCGAAACGCAAGTGTTTCCCCTTATCTACAATGTATCCAAAGTACAATCCAAAATCCAAATTATTTCTATTATTTTTTTGTTTTTACATAGAAATATTGTATTACTTACATTGTTATTATTTTTTTTAATAATAATTTGTCTGGTGACTAACAAACATTTCACTTTTTCACTCAAGATATCTTGCCGCAAAACACGTATACTATTTTATGCAATAAAATGTTTTTTTTAACAACGTTTCTGAAATTCTTTTACTATTTTTATTATGTTGAGAAGAATGATAATTTCGGCAGAATTTGTTATATAAAACTTAAATGATGAAGTTGCTGTGTATTTTGATACGCCTTTGGATTTTTTCTGTAATAGATAAGACATTCAACTACGTTTATCACACTTCTGTAACAGAATGGATTCAAAAGCAGTTAATAAGTAGTTTTAGAATGTAGTCAGGCTAAAAGGCAGTGTTGAAAGAAGATGCAAATTTGTAGGACTTTAAAAGACATCAACATTAACATAAAATTCTCGTCTTTGAAATTTGCACCTTACTTCTATTGTTATTACGGTTGGAAAGTATGTACATTGTACTCTAAAGATGCGTGCGCCATGTGCAACGTGGTGTTATATTTTGTAAATTAAATTTACAACTTGTTTACATTTCAATGAAGCTGAAACTTTATTTTCGATACGTTGTTTTAAGCTATCTCTATGTTTGACTCTTTTATATGATATGTTCCTGTAAAGGATTGTTTTCGTCAAACTATCATTGGATGCTTTTTTTCGTCATTAAAAGTGATAATACTGTTGTATGTGAATATGTGATTGAATAGAACAGGGGCTGAAAGCATTTAGACGTTGGCCGACATTATATTGAAGCTGCAATGAGATATATTTACAATATTCTTCTGCTTGAAATTTAATAAATATATCAATGTGAATGTATCTACTGTTTGTTTTATTTTATTAACTCCCGAAGTCCTGTTTAGAAATAAGACTCTAAAAATTACCGTAGTACAAATACAGAACAAAAATTTAAGTAAAAACACGACATGCAAGTTTTAAGACTTTAGAATTCAATGTTGATACGGTTCTTCACACCATGTTCCCAAAAAAAGGAAAGCTCTACTTTACAGAGTCCAATCTGCAACCGCTTCCAGCTAACTAAAAGCTCTTACAACAAAAATTGCCATCCAAGTCCCCTCCTGAAGTAACTTCATGTCCTTACCCCGCAGGACGTGGGGTCTATCCAATTCGTGGACACTAGCATTTCCACGGATTAGGCGATCCGATGAAGCTTTACAGAGCCGCATAGGCTAAAAGCGTCAACGTCAGTTGAGATAAGATAAGAAGATTCATGTCCTTACATACCGTGCATAAAAAGGGTAAGTAAGGCAACTAAAGCTGCGCTCTTTTGTAACTCGTGGAATCCTATTTCCTTGGGTTCAATATTTACAGAGTCGCATAGACTAATAACACAAGCATCATTCCACATAAGGCGTAAGACCTTTTTGCCAACATAAATAACCTAACAGCTTGTTCATGGTCGCCGGCAATCACGTGATCCAACTTTGCAAAACATTTTGATATAGTATGAAGGAAAAAAAATCTTATTCCATAAACCCTGAACATAAATTTTGTACACACAAGAAGCATCGGTACTACCATACAAGCCCAAAGGCCTCGTAAATGTAAATCTTAATTGGCACATAATTCTCGCAACAATCAGATTTAAAAATAAATTGTTCGGAAATTATGTGTTAATTAAGATTTATACATTTTATTCCTAAGTAAGGCAAGCTAGGCTTTTTGGTAGTACCGCCACTGACAAGAAGGATATACAAAGTAACGGGAAAAACATGTCGTACGCTTGATAATAGCAATACGCCTGTCTAAAATAAGTCTCACAAAAAACCTGCCTGCCTCTGGCTCGTCACCTAGAGATTTAAGATGTGTATTTGTTTATGGCAATTACGCTACCAAAATCGCCCTTTAAAGTTAAATGCACATTTGCGTCTTCTTACTCGTGCTTACTCATAGTCCTCCAAACCGATTTCGGGCACGGCCCGGGCGTGGCCGTAATCGGTTCTATAAATCTATAGATAGTTGGCTTTATAGGAAACCAGCTAACTGCGCTATACTATAGTGCACAAGCGTTGCACAGGGAGTGCATCTGTGTCTTCCTTTAGTCTCTTCATGACCTCGACTCTCTCGACGACTCTTCCGACACGACCGCTAAGTCAGGCGCTGAGGCAGTGAGATTAAGTCAACCTTTTCGTAACGACTCCCCCAATCTACCGCTAGATGGCTTCGACGATGCATCATCTAACTTTTCAGGCAATTGGGTGATCAGCCCGTAATACCTTAACTCAACTACGAAACCATAGTTGTTCTCCGTAGGATTCGAACCCACGAACTTCCGATTTGTAAAGCGGGGACATACACCACAAGGTCACGAAGTTGATTACTCATAACTGCATAGGCTAAGCTTAAGCATAAGTGAGGATAACTCCACTAGCTTGTAAATAAAATTCTGAAAATATTTTGGTCCCACTTAAACGGATTCGTGTGATGGTGTCTCCTTACGTAAGGCGCTAAGCCAAACCAAGTCCCAAATACAAATCTAAACTACTATTAATATTCGTCTTAAATGTACCATTTGACATTATTAAAAGCTCAATTTTTCTTTGAAATCAAATAAAATCAAAATATTTTTATTTAAATAGGCCTTTAAAAGCACTTATGAATCGTCATTTTTAGATCTCAGTTCGTGAGGAGACTACCACC
Source organism: Eurytides lysithous rurik (assembly GCA_018247575.1). NCBI lineage: Eukaryota > Metazoa > Arthropoda > Insecta > Lepidoptera > Papilionidae > Eurytides > Eurytides lysithous. The sequence goes on from DWHO01000395.1 coordinate 5,952, forward strand.
GGCTCGGAATAAAATTTTGCTGAGAAGAGCCGGCGAGAAACTCAACATTTCCTTTTTTAAAATGTAGTATTACCAACAATCAACTATATTCCACACAATTTGGTCCACCAGAAACTCTTAAACAATATAATAAGTTTTATGTAATACATTATTTCTTAATTTTAGTTTAATTGAAATCCAAAACATGCTTTTTCAATAAATATTTATTTAAAAAAAAACTCAACAACAAATTTAACATACCGAACCAAACAGTAACAAAGGATTAAAAGATTCCGTATATTGAGAGATAAATTCCTATAGGGCAAGTAAGTGCCTGTTAAAAAGATACAGACGTAACCCTATCAGTGTTGATTGAACAATGATAAAATCTTACATTAGACAGATTTATGTTCTGTCGATGCAGTAAATTGCTAATGGTGCGATTAAAATATGCAACTGCGAGCCTTGACCCCGCTTGACAGTCACTGGCGTGTGAATTTAAATCCGGTCCCGGACGAACAATCTCTTTGTAGATTTTACTTCCGACCGCTCAATCGGCAGTTATCCCGGACCACAATGCGAGGATTTCAGGTTCGAGACCCGCGTCAGAGTAATGATCGTATTGTTGCATTGTAAGCCTACCGCTGTGTTCGCAGCTGAGCGTCCTCCGTTCGATTAATAGTTCGGCAGACGTTCCTTAATGTCCATAAGAAAACAGAACTAATAAATCTCAAAAATTCCAAGACTAAAAATAACATAGAAAGTTTAGATCTAGATTATCTGCCTTACTCGTGTCATCGTGAATACTTGATTATTTATTCATTTAAGACGTATTTTAATCGCTTCAAACATAGCTGATGCTTTGCTTAAGAGAGAAAAAAATCCTGTAATATTGCTGAAGGGATGACGATGAACGTTGTTCATTCCAAGTTTGTACATGATACAACTTTTCGTAGAGTCATGAGGAGCTACCACTGCGTTCTTAGGTATTCTGCTGCTTAAAAGTAATATATGAGCATCGCTGTTTTTCGGTTTATAGTGCAATGTCGTCAGTGTAACCAGTGAGCGTAGTTAGATCTTATACCAGTTAATTTCTGCGCAGTACTTAGCAGTTTGCAACTGATAGTTTAAAACACTATAAGGCACACAACCGCTTCCTTCATCTCATCGTTTTATTTACTCAAAAGAATCTCACTTGTGAATTTTGAAACTTTTAAAAGTTCTATAGTTTGGGACAACACTAATATTGTTGTCGATTTACCCCATAGAATTGTATGGTAGTTTTTTCGGCACAAAACACGTGATAAACAAAAATCTTATTGGTACACACCGCTAAAATCCGAACTCAGGATGACCACAAGACATAATGTAACAGATAAGTGAAATATCACGCCGGTATCAATATCAAGCCGGTAGACATAATGTGACAGATAAGTGAAATATCACCATCTGGTTGATATTTCACTTATTTGTGTGCGTATCTTTCATAATAAAAGGTTCCCGATGATTCGTTGTATTCAGGCGAATAATGGCGTACCATTATAAATAAGAGCCCATAGCTCTTTAGTAGAGTCCGGCTGGAATGTTACCACTGCATTGTAAATTATTAAAATCAACGATACAACTCAAAAAGCCTCCAGATACCACTACCACCTGGATGGCTGACAATCCACCACCGTACTCTTTTCCTGGACTTTTTCCCGACTCGCTACCGACTTGTGGGATCGGTTGTCGCCAGCGGTGTTTCTCTTCAAGAAGAGAGCATACTCCGATCTTATTTGCTTATTACTGCAATTATATGGGGCATGGGGATATTAGTAAGTGCAACAAACATTAATTTTAAAGGCCGGCAACGCATTTCCATGTCCCCTGATGTTGCAGATATCTATTGATCTATTGGCGGTGGCGTTCGCTTACCATCAGCTGAATCAATTGTTCATTTGCCTCCTAATGCCGATAAACACAAACGCCAAGCAGTAATTTTCAATCAGTACTATGTTCGGTTGGAAGAACAATATTCCCAGCGTAATTCCAGGGAATAGATATAGAAGAAGAACATCTTAAATCTCTGAGTTTTCCCAGCGCTGTGCCAAGCAGATCTCCAAGGCATGGTTTGTAATAGTTTTGTTTCTTTTTTTTTTTGTAATTATTATAATAGGCAGGAGCTACTTATATTAGAGTCACTTTTCCCAGCAAGTGCACAAAATGCTCTTCTCGTGTCTAAAATACAACAGATTATTAAACAAAACGGGCTTATCATGCTTTAATATTTTTTTTTAATTCAAGACGTTTCGAATGCTAAGCACCATTCCGGTGAAAGGGATAAAATTATTGATGTGTAAATATTATTATTAATCTTGACCACTGTCATCTTGTAAAATTGTTTATATTAAATCTGATCTTAAGAAAAAGGTGCTGACAACTTAGTTTTTATTGCTGTGGGCGACGCATTTATTTAAGTGGAAGATTTTTATTGTTTAATTAATCAATTAATTTTCTTTGTTATCATTTTGTAACGCACTAAAATACAGTTAAAAAAATAAACAGTACTTCGACGACCTGATTTGCTGAGGAGCTCGCACCTAATCGGTCAGTGGTCAAAATTTGACGCGCTCTTTAATAGAAAAGTAATTTTTTTTTCACCGCACAGGAGAGGAACAGTTGCGCACTTTTTTTTTTAATTTTTCAACACAAAGCACGATTTTCAAGTGCTTTGAGTTGGAAAATATGGTGTGCACCACGCATATAACCGTACCATAGGAGTAACCGCACTTTACGATTAATAACAACTACACTATTTCGACCTCATGGTACCGGCCTGGTATCTCTTTGTCCGTAATGTTTTTTTAATCGCAAATCGACCTTTAAATAAGTTTATAGATGACAATAGTATACTTATACAATCAGTGGACTCGCTGCTTCCTTCCTAGAGTAATAGACTCTCAAGCATTGTTTGATAACAGAGGAGAGTAAACAGAGACTTAAAATATTTATATTTTCGTAGACGAAGCGGGTTTGGAAAGGTCGTGTGAAGGTCGATTCTCTGAACCTTATAAAGGCCAAGATCGAATGGTCCATGTTTAAATAGAAACGATCCAAACACGATGCAACATTTACTTTTACTTCCATCGAAACATTTTTACATTGATTTGGCATAAAATTTGTCCGCCCTGATGGTGTGTTTTTTTTCTATACAACTGAATTTATTGAACACATACATATTCCAGATTACAAAAGTTATTAATACAGGCATAAAAGTCCACGAAAATGCTTTTATTTGTGTATACTTATATAATAAGACATCAAACTTATTTATGTGTATCAAATGGTATATTTTGTAAATTAGGACCTGGGGAGCCATTGAAGTCAAAAATTGACTTTAAGTAAGAACTCTTCACTTTCCGATGAGTATTTCTAACTTATAAGGTAATTAAGACAGATATAAAAAATAAAACAAAGTAAAAGTTACTATAAGTTTATTTTAAAAATAAATTTCTTCAAACTTTTTTCGCACAGGTTTCGTTCGAATCATATTGATCTTTGATTTATCAACACAAAATGATTTACTATTTTCGTTCGTTCATTCAAAACAAAGTAAATGTATTTATTCATTCGACACAAAATAAAAAGAAAACTTTTCGATTCTTCTAAAAACAAAAAAAATATTAGTATTAATTGATTATTCAAGTAGTTTCCGACAATGTTATACGGTTTTCATCGTTTTAAAAATTTCGGTCAATCGAATTTAAAAAAAAAACTAAAAGATCGATGGCAAGAAATATACAATTCAGTTAGATATTTACGAAAAATAAAACAGAATTGGCCTCCATAATATTGTGATTTCGTTTAAATATAAAATAAATTATATCAAATAATGCATCAAATGAGTGATCAAATGTAAAAAATACAAACTTACATTATTCATATATTTTTCAAGATTTTACATCAACAAGGGATATTTCTTATATAAATGATTTCAATTTATAAAAAATTATCTATAGCTTTTATAAATATCGTGTCAACCAAAAAGTCTTATGCGATAACACATTTCTCCGTGCTTTTAAATGTAAATTCACATGAATTTATATTACGAAAATTCTTGAGAGCAAAAAAAGAGATCACTAACATACAAAATGAATAACAACAAATTGTCAACGATTTATGTTGTTACAAAATGTCTCCCACTTAAAAAAATATTAACTTCCGTCCTATAAGCGTATTTCTTTCTATACTACGAATTCGCCTTCCAATAATAATTAATTAATAAATAAAAATACTTATTGTGCTGTTCGCCTATTCGATTTTTAGTCTAAACAAACAAACTACACCTAATATCACACTTATCCTGTACCGGAGTGAATTGTTTCTTCACGATTGCAGAGCAAGCAAAACGTCGGAGCCTCCGAATGGTTACGCAATTAGAGCATACACTACTCCATCGTTACGTTCGCACCAAATTAATGGAATCGTTGATCGAATGCAAGGTCGCATGTCTCTACTTTTCCTCCGCGCTGTGCACGTACGCGATGACATAGATATCGCCGCCGACAATTAGAGTCCGACCGGCCGCTTCCAGCCGATCCGTAACAGCGTTGTTTTATTACGGATTCACGCATCACGTGACGTCATGGCGATTGACGTATGCGAGCGCGATCTGAATCTCTTTACTGTCCACTGTACTCGACACGCGATCGATCACTTAGCGTAGTGGGTAACGATTATATTGCAAGGCAAACGGATCTCCGCTCGGTTCGTCGACGTTCGGCGACGCGCCTCCCGCGCTGTGGTCGGCGCCTCTCGGCTGCGAGGGGACTCGCGCTGGACGATCCAGCCGCCTCCGTGGGGTGAGGGTCCGTCGTGCTGGCTCGATCAATTAACGCCTACAGGTAGACACTTGCACTGTTTGATCTTCTGCAGGCGTTTGCGCTTGAACGGCGGGTTCTGCCCGGGGCAGCGCAGCGTGACCGTCACCCAGGAGAACTTTTTCGGCTTGCAGAACGAGCAGGATTTGAAGGCGGGCGGCGGCCGCTCGTCGCCCGCGTCCCGCCGCCGCGGCCCCTTCGGTATGTAGAAGGAATTGCACTGCCCGTAACAGAACTTGTTAATAACGGTCGCCGGCAGGCAACCCGGTTCTCGGATCTTCTGCACTAACGGCTCCGTCTTGCACCAGTCCTCCTTCAAATACTCTTTTTTAGTCACGAACAGCGCGCTTTTCGAGGATTTCAGTATCTTGCGAAAGTCCACACCCGGCGGCACTTCGGTGCTATCTTCCGGCTCGGGCGCGGAGACCACCATCGACTCGGAGCTGCCCTCACCCAGCTCGTTCCTCTGGACGTAGGTGGACGAAGCGGTAGCCTCCTCCGTCCGGCGCCGGGCGGCGATCATCTTCTCCACTTGTTCCGTGTTGATGATGTCCAGTATCGAGTCGGTCGGCGTGAACGGTCGTTTGCCGCCGACACCGGCGCTGGCGCAGGTCGCGAGGAGCGCTGCGGCCACGAGCCAAAAGTTGGACTTCGACAAACTCTCCATTTGTGACTGCTACTGGGTTACTAACGGCCCTAAAACGGCGTCTGATATGAGGCTCGCGCGGAACGCACTTTACGTTCAATAAGGGACGTTTGGTAGCGCGGTGTTTGGCCGCGGCCGAGGCAGTGTGCGTGAGCAGGGCCGGAGCGGTAATGAACGCGCGCACTCAATGGACCGCCGCTCAATGAACAAGATGACTCACACACCGCGCCTCCGTCATAGAACCGTTACTATGGCGATCGCCGCAGAGCCGACAACGGACGCACGTGTTTCGGATTATGTTTTACAACAGCGACCCGGGACGATTTAACGTGATTACGGTTTACATGATAATGGTGCGATTATCTCCGAATGGCAATAAAGCACTGCTTCTCCTTAAAGATTAAGAGGTTTTTATTTTATTTTCGAAATAAACCTCAACAATGTTTGTGATTTTCTCGTTGACAACTTATCATCATCTTTTGAAAACCTTTATATAAATCAGTGTGATAAAAAAAATGGAATAATATGCAATACGATAAGCACTTTAGAAATAATAAACATAGGGATAGCAGGCAGATACATACCTATGCGCATTGCTTTCAATAGTTTTAGATTTAACTTCTCAGCAGCAATGCAGAAAAATTCAGCAATGCAGCAAAGTTTAAATATAACCAAGACAAAACATTTTATTCTCTACACTATTCTGAACATCATAAAGGCGGTTGTTGCGCCATTTAAGAGAAAGTTCTCCTGCAAATATTCTTAGTTAGCTATCAAATGCCTCTCAGAGGGCGTTAACAAGTAGGCAGCGACCGACATCTGTGCGGCGGCTAATCTAGGGCGATAATGGTCGGGAGAGATTTTCTCACCTATCGCGCCGCGGCGCCAAAGCGATCCGAGCAAACAGGCGCCGGGGCAGATGGTGCCTTACAGAAGAGCCGAGCTTCCGCCCATTCGCACTTCCCACAATGCCCATAGGCCCGAGGGTCGGCGGTGCCTTCTGCGAATCGTGGGCGCGGCGTGGGCGAGTGGGATCGGTTGCATTTTCAAAAGGGAGCCGTCGGAGGCAGTGGCGGTACCACAAGCCCAAAAGCCTTGTCTTGCCCTTCTAAGGGGTAAAATTTATAAATCTTAATCAGCAAATAATTCCCGCAACGCTCAAACTTAAAAATAAATTGTTCGGGAATGAATTATGTGCTAATGAAGATTTATAAAGTTTACTCCGTAGTAGGGCAAGACGGACTTTTGGGCTTGTATGGTAGTACCGCCACTGGTCGGAGGTGCATCGTAAACCCGTAGACGCTGTTGCATTGTATACGTGGTAAATATATAAAAATCAAGTCTTTATATTTTATTAGTATTTTTTTTTTTTAGAAATTTCGAAAAAAGAAGAAATCGTGCCCCTAATGGCAACCTCCTTCCATTCTTTTTTTTCCCCTATATCTACACAATGCCAGACAGTAGTTAGACTGCACAAGTTCAACGTTTCAGAAGTGTTATTAATTTTCCTTTCACTTTCTTTTTGTTACACGTCAATTTTTTTGTTTTGAAACAATGTCACTCCCCTTCCAAAAAACTATGCCTATGAAAAAAAATTGATCCAATTTTACTTCATAAATGAAAGATCAACCTCCTAATACTTGTAACACAGGTCTTTGTATCTAGTATAAGCACCAGCTTCCACAAACTTCAGATTATCTTAATCTCTGTTATTTAATTATTGCACTCCTGAGTTTGTGGTGAGAAAATAAATAATTTTATCCACCAACACACTTAGAATTTTTTTTTTTAGTTTATAATAAATTGTTTAAAATTTCCTGTATAAAAGTAAAATACTATTATGAGATATCACCTATCTATATCATTACTAAATTTTTCTATATGGAATACGCAGTGGCGATACTACTATATAAGCCCAAAAACCCGGCTTGCCCTACTAAGGAGTTAAATTCCCGAATAATTTAATTTTAAATTTGAGCGTTGCGGGAATTATGTGTCTAATTAAGATTTATAAAGTTTACTCCTTAGTAGAGCAAGCCGGGCTTTTGGGCTTGTATGGTAGTACCGCCATTGGGAATACGTAAGTCAGTACAAACAGACCTACGCTTTGTAAACAGTGACGGAATAAGTATTTCAATATTAATGGTATTCCGATAAAGTATTGATGTATTATTACGTGTAGGCACGAATCAACCAGTACCGTTTGCATCGGTATTTTAATTGTAGATTTGTTTGCAATAAACATCGAGGCAGGTCATCAATATAAAAAGAGTAGACTCTACTCATTCCAGTTTGTTTATTTTTATCATTCCATCATCGGTCCAGAGTGAATGTTTGAACGGTAGTACTAATCTAAAAAAAATAATGTATGAATATATAAGAAAATTATTTATATAAATTGTAGATTGCCAGTCGAATAACTGTTATCTGTTAGCAAATTAAATGAGAGAATAATGAGAATTATAAGTGTATGTTTTCTTTATATAAACAAATGGATAAATTATTAGTATAAAAAACGAATATAAAAAAAACAAACGCACTTTCTTATCATAACATATTTGTTAAAAACAATAACATTTTTGTAACTTCCCGACGTGGTCCGTTTTTGGAAACGAATGATGAGATCAGTGACGGTACTACCATACAACCCCAAACGCCCGGCTTGCCCTATTAAGGAGTAAAATTTATAAATCTTAACTAGCTCTCAAATTATAAATTAATTATTCGGAAATTATGTGCTAATTAAAATTTATAAATTTTACTCCTTAGTAGGACTAGCCGGCCTTCTGGGCTTGTATGGTAGTACCGCCACTGGATAAGACAAGCTAGTCTGATGTCGGATGGTAAGCGGCCCACGTGTCATTATTAGCACCTTGCCACGCAGTGTTTCAAATTAACAAAACAGTCCCAAACTCCATACGACTGCTCTCGGCTCATCATTCATAGTTAAAAAAATTGTACATCTAAGCTGCGTTCTGTCCGAATGTTGCCCTTGTTATATAAAAAAGTAACGCTTGCACAGAAGAGATTAGAGAAACAAAGAGTCTCTAATCTCTTATCTAGACTGACGTAGATACTTTTAGCTTATGCGGCTCTATAAAGCTTCATCGGAGCGCCGAATCCGTGGAAATTCTAGTTTTGTAGTTTTCTCTTTATATAATTAGAGATACTAGCAGCATCTTGGTTTGTATTTAGGCAGGCTCAGGGCCGGATTTACTATAATTCCATATTATAATTACTAAGTAGGATTCAGGCTACGGCCCCAAGATCAAAAGGGACTCATAATCAAATTGTAAGCAAAATTAAAATTACACTATTCTAAAAACAGTGAACACTAAAACACTGAACTGACAGAAAATAAGAAGGAATACTACGCATATACCTGATAATCAAACATAGAAACGTAATGGTTAGGATCAATTACGAATTTAGTTGATTATTATGATATGAGTTTGTCCAGTCCAAAATTCAGTTTAGATAAATTTATTTAAAATTTAATTTAATTAAATTCGGATTAATCTTTAGTGTACATAAATAAATTAGGTTAGAACATATAACAACATGTTTCCATTTATATATTGTTATCCAGATATCGCAGTAATAATATATTTTATTATCTCTCATGTAATTTACAAACTTAAAAATGAGAGGCCTTGTAATTGAAATAGATTAGGGCCTCTTGTCATCAGAAATCCGAACCTTCGCAGGCATATTGCAAAAGAGTCCATTAACTACCAATACAATCTAATAAAATGGAAATATTTCATGACCAGTCCAATGATTTAATATTTTTTCATTTAGTTTAACGAATAAATCATATGCTTAGAATAACATGTCTATGTTTAATGACTAACACTATGTTTGTACACATTTTACATTCCGACTCGTTCTAAAACAACAGCAAAGTTCGTTGTTATCTTTTTCTTTTTTCTGCTGAATTAAAATAAAGTAGGAATGACATTAAAAATATTTTCTGCGTTTAAAATGTCTATGTTCCAATTAAACATTTGAAAAGAAAAATCATTGATCATTAAAATATAGAATATAAATGTTTAGTCAGGATGCGTTCGGATTCAGCTTGTATTAGTCAACAAAATTTCCGACGAACGCAGTAACTATCAAAGAGACAGGGGTTTATAAGACATCGAATGTCGCAAGACGGTCATTCAACGTATAATAAAGCAGAGGAAGTCTTTTAAAAGCTGTACTTTTTTTCACGGCGGAGGCGCTTAACATCGGAATGTTGGAATTTCATTCATCAGACGTTCATTCAGGGGTCGTTTTGTTACCGTAGAGTTAGAAAAAATGTGACTATAATGTGCGTAAAGGGTCCCCTTAGCGACGTGCCGTCTGTCCCATTCACATATATACAGCGTGTCTTAAGATTATCGTGAACCGTTTTTTTTGTCAAATATATTAATTAAATTAATGTTTTAAAAAATAATTATTTATTTTAAAATTATCGTTTAAAACTTAATGACCGAATGAACGTTATCGTATTGAAAATAAAGAATGTACAAAATCAAAAGAAATTTCATTAAACCTTTTTTTACATTACAAATTCTCAATACTCTGAAACATACACCAGATATTATATCATTTACAAACGAATAGATGACTTTTCTTTGTCTCCTCAACGTTCAAAAAGCAAAAAAGCTCAAAAAAAATTGTTGACAAATATTATGACAAAATGGTATATTTTATTGTATTAGATAGTTAAAAGGACACAACATAATTGAGAAAAAATAACTGGAGCCCATAAGCACTAAACCTCCTCAAGGTTTGAACTTGGAGAACGACTTTACATAAATCTAACGATACCTTCAACATAATTTTTGATGTGGTAATTTTCGGTGCATCTTTGCGAGGTTTCACTTGCTCAATTTCAAATAACAATGAAATTTACCTATGACCAACCTTGCGGCAAACAGATTTATAATCAAGAAAATTTTCCAAAACCGAACGATTTGCGGAGACACTAGATAAAAAAACACTCATACTCACAAAAAATTTAGATGAAAAAAAAGAACCGATTTTTATGTTACTAACCGAATTATAAAAGTCAATGTTTAAAAGTCAGTTACACACCTTCGTTCACGAGATATAAAGCGAAAACAAAATGTAACTCGTAACCAAATAGCGACCGTAAATGATCTAGACACTAATTGCTGTTCCAAAATGATGCAATCGTTTTTGATTGTCCCCAAAAAAATCTAGATAGACATTATATACAGTAATAGACCGCCACAAAGAGTATGTGTACCGAGATATGGCTGGATGCACTCCAAATAGTTTCTGTGCACAATGACAACATTGTCATTGTTAGGCCATTTGGTCACATCCTGTATGTGCGGAATCCGGGTCCGAGGGTTATAATATAACAAGTCATTTTGTTGCCACGTATTTATTAAAGAACACCGACTTAGGTATAAGAAACCACCGACGCTTCCCAGAACCGAGGGAACGCCACATTTTATTGATCTATTTGACATTTTAAAAGCGCGTAAACAAAATTAAAGGAACCCAAGCGCTAATAAACCTCATAAATTATTTATAGGGTCCAATTTATTGAGTTAGCATTGCTCGTGACTTATTTATGGTTTTTATTAAGTATTAATCGACGCTGTTAATTAAATTTATTGCTTTAACTATTTTATTGTAATTAACGCCAGCTTCATGCTCGTTTCCCATAAAAAATATGTTAATTCAGATCAGGTAATAAGAATTTAGATAAATAAATAATATATCTTAAAAATGAGTTTAGTACTGAAATGTAACACGGGCGTAATAAGAAAGTGCATCACTTCTCATCCCGATCCCGTTCCACTAAAGTCTTATTTAAATCGGATATTATGTGATGCTTCAAATCAAATCGTCCATGTTTAAAAAAATACGACTACGAGACTTGTAACTTTAAATTATGAATGTTATTTCAATACTTATAATGCAACGTAGGATCATCGGTCTAACAAACTCCGTTAACTACACAAAGTGGGACCGCGACAGACGTAGGTCTATACCGTCAATTGCGATTGTACAATAGAGGCACAGAATACAGGCAGATTAATTAGATGGACGGTCTACTAAAAATAAACGAACAATTATATTGTAGGGAAACTATAATGTCGGACCACTCAGCTTCTGCTACAATCAATTGCATTCGAACATTAAATAAACTAGTCCCTCCTCGTTATATACGTTAATTTTATAAGTTTTTATTGATATAACGTGAGAAACGATTCACACTTACTAAAGCTATTAAAACATACATAATAACAAGGATAAAGTGGACGTATTTTTACATTCATTTTATTTTTATATACATACATACCTCCTACTCAAATAAGCAAGGGGCCCACCTGGTGGAAACTTAATACTTGCAAATTCGTTGCCAGCCTTTAAGGCATCTAAAGCAATAGTCTTTCTTCTTGAAGTATATCGTATCGGTCCGAGGAAATTGACTTGAAAGCCATGTTGGAATGCAAGCCATCTAGTTGGTGTGGATGGTATCTAATACTAAATCACGTTCGGCGACAGAAGCAGAGTCAATCAGCAGAGCTGGTTTTAATCTTAACAAGCCCTCAGAACCACCAAGCCACTCTCCATGGTCAATTTAATAAAAATGCAACGAGGTGAAACCAAGGGCCAATGGATCCTGATGATAAGAAAAAAAATAGTAATCGACGATTCGGGCAGTTCTACCTTGGATGCGGGTAAAAGAACAGGAGAGTGTAACAGTATTTCATGTCGGACCGCACCTGCCCTATCGATCATCCTCCCTCCCTCTCTTAAAATTTACCCCCTTAAAGACTGGCAATGCATTTGCTAGTTCAGTAATGTTGCAAATGTCTATGGGCGGCGGTAATCGCTTACCATCAGGTGAACCGCTTGCTCGTTTGTCAGCCTACTACATAAAAATAAAAAATAAAAAAATGAAGGACCTGGACATGGACCGTCTGGAAATACTGTCTTGATCAACTAAACACTCCATGGACATGGAGTAATACATATTTTATAATTAATAAAATTAAATGAGAAAGATGTGTTTCTTTACTTATTATAATTCATCGTAGCATTGTTTTCGGTATTCTTTTGTTTGACTCCTTACAAGCTTTATTAATAAAAATTATTTAGGCACTTTTAGTTTAATTGAATTACTTTACACTCAGACAATTGGTAATACTTTTGTTTTAATGATCTTCGAAGTAGTCAAATATTTATAACAACTTAATTATTATAAGGAAATTACGTTTTTTTTTTCGTTAACGTCGACATCATCATCGTCAGCTAGTTAAACAAAACTTTGAAATGAACGGATAAAAGTTAAATTGAACATAATCTATTTTAAAGCTAATGTTTATTTAAACAAAAAGTTTATGTAAGCAAAACAAACAAGCTAATGTGTCGGCGTCTAATGCAATTCCTTTCAGACCTTCGCTTTATATCACATCATATAATTCAGGCAGCGAATAAAAACATTTTTCGACTAATTCCCTTTGTGATACTACACAGCTTTGCTAAACACAGTGCCTTACCAGGCAGTACATCATTGACCACCGTTCCGTCGTATCTTACAAGCGGCAATGAGTGTTTTCGGTGCGTGTGACGTTCGCGACGCGAAGCGACTGGCAGGCGCCAGGGGCACGACACCGTCGGCCATACGTCGGCCAACTTAATAGTCCCCCAATCGCCTTTATCGGCGGCACCTCGGCGCCAGGCGCGCACAATTCCGCGCCACAAAAAATCCAACCCAGGTAGGGCCCAAAGCGCGTATGAGTATAAATCAAATCGGGCATTAACAACTCGTGACACGGAATCCTTTATTGCTCGCGACGGAACGAAAAGGACCCCGCTGAATAGGTGCGCGACATGGAATAGCGTCGGGGGATTATCTCGGCATTCAGTCAGTCATGAATGGGAACAATTATGTACGGAGGAACCGCCGAACGACAAAAAACACGGCGACTTATCGTTTTGTGCCGGATTCGCGTTGCGAGTGCGATCGCACAACGCCCGAAATACGCTTCTGAGAAATGCTCCGATTCGAAAACACCCGAAGAACCTGCGAGCGCCGAGTCTATTTATATCTTCGACACGCTTTTAATCAGTTTAGTTATGCAACCTTAAATATTCAAGATTAACAGTGCCGCTGTCAACCTTAATCAGTTTTAGATTTTGCTTAACACGTGTCGGGATAAACTCAAATTCGGAGACGCTTACGTAAGAAGTATTTTTAAGAAATGAGGTAACAAGGTAACTGAAACACCCATAAAAGCACGGCGCCAGTCAGTATTTTGAGCTACACAAGTTCAAAACTGCTTGACATAGCGCTGCATCACTTAGGGATATAAAATGATGTATTTCGATGCCCAGTGATTACTAGCAACATTGAATTTTCAATCGTAACACTCCGTGTTTACACATCAATGCTTGGCAAACAGAATAACTGGCAATACAGTAGATGACGCCCAGGCGGACTCTGCGAAAAGACCACCCACTTGCACTTAAGCCATGAAGTCAAAAAAGTCCTATAGATAGAAACTTAGCCGCTGTAAAACAGTTTGTACTTATCAAAAGTTTAGTACTAGAATTGAAAAGGGATGCAAGTAACATTTAACACCATGACACTAGAAGCAATTTTACAGTATCCTAAAAATGTATTAACACCCCTAACATTGTAAGCAGTTTTAAATATATTAAACAATGATACCCAAAAGTTAAATATCGTGTGAAAATTGATTTGTATTGCCGGCCACAACTCCGCATCATACATATTCATCGTAGAAGATTCCCCTTTTATTACATATTTTTATTTTTTTTAAAGAATTCCTCATCTACATCTCTAGATTAATTATACAAATTATGAAGAACAGAATGTTTCTGTCGATAAAGAAATCGGATCAAATGGCAACGAAATCGGACGTCATTTTAATGAACTACTTTACAAACGTGAGGGATAGTTAAAAGTCTAGACTTGAGGTCACTTAAGCAATAAAGCGACAAAACACACGATTATTTAACTTGTTCTGGGCAATCGACTGAGAAAACTATTTTTAGAGACGTGTGAACAAAACGCCAATTAAAATGTTAATTAAGGATCACGCAAATAATGTCTTTAATGGCCTCAATTTGTTGGCCACTTCTTTTATCGTTATTGTTGTGAAATAAGTTTAGAAACTCCCAACTCAGCAATCAGTCAGGGCGCTGGTCGATTTTCAAACCCTTTCTTTTCTAGACGAGCCTAATCTGGTAAGCCGGTAGTAGATTTGACATCCAAAAATAGCTCAAACAAGCCCACATTGAATAAAGATGTTTTTGTCTTACAATAAACACCGCAATTTCATTTAGGAGATAAAGTGGCAAGACGAGTGATGATGATGATATCCTCCCGACCGAATCCGGCCACGGCGGCCGATCTACAAGAGATCAGCCAAGTACGCAGGATATATTATA
>DWHO01000396.1:0-20890 GCA_018247575.1 Eurytides lysithous rurik
CCCGTGTCGGCCGCGGCGCCGCGCGCAAACACGCGGCAAAACACTCGTGCGCTCAAAGATGGCGGATGGGTCGCCCGAACGCCGCGCCGCCCGGCCTCAGTTGGACGATACAACTTTTTCCGCGCCCGATCCTTCACACGGTGACATAAAAAAGTGCCGCGGCCAGACCCTGGACGCCGGCGGATTGGTGTTGTCGTTCTACACGGAACTGGAGACGAGTGATTCGTGTGAGAGAAGTGCCTCGAGCGGCGTGGCCACTGCCGATGCCGCGCTGCTTCGCGCCACGGATTCCCGAAAATCGCCTCGGACGGACACCGCCGCCGGCGACGACAGGAAGAAACGATGCATCGACAGATACGACAGCTCCGAGTCTTCTGACAGGTCAGTGGCGATATTGTTGCAAGTTTGCGTTAGTTCAAGGCCCCGGTCTATGTTTTGATAGTGTCGAAATCACAAGTCAATGCTCCAGTGACCGGAGGCTGTTGTACCGATTACGATGTCATGGCCATTGTGGGTAACTCGCGTTGCTAGGCCTATTCGGTTGAACGACCTCGGAATAGTTCGCTGGGCTATGGCGCGGGCTGTAATCACTTTGAATTGCACTCGAAGCAATTTAAATTGCAAAGATGCATGTTATGTTAATGGCATATAAGCTTAAATTAGGTAGTTACGAAATTTTTTTTTATGAGTCGTCCGTATTCTTCATGCGTAATATTTTTACTTTTTCAACATCTAACCGTATAACCGTAATTTTTGTAAGTTCTATAGTGTAAAGTATACGAGTGTGAGATAGTTTTAAACAATTAACGGAACTTAATTTTTGTGTAGGAAGTTAACTATTCGAACGCAAAGTATTTTTCCACTTCAAGGTAATACTAATGAACTTGACTTGAATTTCGTGTGCTGCTCAAGGTCATTATCAAACAAATGACGTTACATAGAACGATATGATAAAAAATAATCTCTTTGTCTTTTACGCAAAGACGATATCAGCGTCTGAAACAAACAGTTAATTAGCTGATAATAAAAAAGAATAGTAGGTAGGCAAAATTATGCTTTGTATTAATCGTTTCGATTCGACCAATTACGAAAACATTGAAACGTTTCGGTTTGTAATTTTGTAAATTATTAATATTATACTTTACGGGCGATAAATTAAAGGAAATGAAAAATTTAAACTACTTATACTGAGAATTTTATCACAGTGACGAAATTTGCACCTAACATATAATTTTAAGAACTTTGAAGTGGGTGGTACATTTAATCCACGTGGTAAAAACATGTAGTTATAAGCAAATTGCTGTAAGCACCTACTATAATTGACTATTTTCTGTTCCAATGTTGAATAATTGATGGTGTAGGAAAAATGTATTGAAAACGATAAATTACTACTAGTTGATTATTTCTCATTTAATTGTCTTTATTTCATTCGAGAATTTTCCTTTAATATTAGCAATGTTTTTTACATGTGTCTATTGTCGACAAAGTTCCTATTTATGTAGTTAACTTTATGTGTATATAAACATTTAACAAACTTTAGTAACCAAATTATATTGCAAGCAATGTGGTTTTTCTTTTCAAAATGATAGAATTCATGCATATTAAGATGTTCCACTTCAGTGATTAACACATTACTTGTTGCAAAAAGTTTTATTAGACCTATTTTTTAAGTTTGTTTGTTAAAACCTGCAACCATTAGAATAGTTTATGCTTGCTGCTCTCCATTAAATTTAGCATTGAATTTAGAAAGTTTATTCCTAGTATAAATGACAATCTATTAATAGTAAAATAGTTTTGGACTAACTGCTGATAGTTTAGAGGATAATGATATGAAGTGGTTGTTTGTGGGTCACTTGTTATTAGTTAATAGTATAGGATAAAGTAAGGTGCGTTTAAGCATAGGTGTAATATATTGTCTATTTCATACATGTTGGTCACAGATATTTACTGCCCATTTAATTAATTCTGTATAGGTTGAAACTGTAACAAGTTAAATATTTTTTTTACTTACTTGGGATTACTTTTAGTTATTATCGACAAAAGTAGATTATTTTAATTAATATTGAAAATTGGGCTCCGGGATATTGCCAGTGTCTATGGGGAAAAAAATCGCGTACTCACACACGGCCCTGCCTCGTCCGGCGCACGTATAATTATTCATATAAATTACTCTAATTCGACTCTCTTTATTTTCTATTTAAAGACATTACGTCTATAGTTGAATTAAAAAAAAACTTTCGTTCAGAACTCTCACTTTTGTTTGAAAATAACGACACTAGTCCCGAACGTAAACTAATTGAGTATGTACATAGTTAGTAAAAACCGACTGTCACCGTGGACCTTTTAGGTTATAACTTAAAAGTAATTTGTTTTTTTTCCTCTAAAGAGCATTTGCTCGGTTACCGCCTTTTATTGTTGCGGCACTGCATAATAAATGCGCATTTCGTCAGACATGTGCATGTTGTTTCTATAAAAATCATCGGAGGTCAGTAAACCGAGATGCAGTCGGCGTCTCCGCCCCCGCTGTGCCCTCAACAATCTTATTTGCATACACGTAGGTTTTTCGTATTAACACTTCGAATTTAGATGTATTTATATGTATTTATGTATGTATAGATGTATGTGCATATATTGTGTTTTTGTATATATAGTCGAGACATAGTGTAAATTGCAGAACAGCTCTTAAATGGATTGACTTTAAGTGTTAAGCGGTTAGTACCGTTTCGATATTACGTCGAATACGATAGTTGATTTTTTTTTTACTTCAGCATCGACATGTTTATTTATTGCCGTTTATTATTTTTGATACCGGGAAATTTTCGAAAAAATACATGTAACTTGGGTTTACTGGGTTGACTGGGAGAGAATGCTTCAAGGCATTAAGTCTGTCCTTTGTAATCCTTTTTATTTGAAAGGTAATTGAGGTTTTTTGGATGCGGGTAGTCAAAGACCGCCAAATGTGGAAGTCCATAAGAGAGACCGACGACTACTTTTTTTTTATTTCTTTACGTCGTTAAAGTGAAACTGTTAAGAATTTTATCGCATTGGGCACCTATTATATTATCTTTCAATTTAGTTTTGAGACGGATGTTTCCTTTACCAACGTTTATTACACGCGTAGACACGAGAATATTATTTCGATGCTTAACTGTGCATACCCATGATGTTGTTTTAATGCAACGGTTGCATTTGTTAATCAGATATTCAGGATAGACGATAAAAAATTATACTATTATATTATAGTCCACTTAATCCTTGAAATGTGCTAAAAAATTTTTGCGATTTGTTAAACGCTATAATCTTAAGGTTTGTCTTTAGTTGCTTTCGTATATTATATTTTAAATAATAATGTATGGAATAACCTAATAACGAGGCTTAGTAATCGACTATTCGAAATATATTTTTTTCGATAGCTATATTTCTAGTAATCGTGTTTGGTGCCTTCACCTAATAGTATGTCGCGATAAGTGTCGAGTAGCGTTATCTTAGGGTCCAGTGTGTGTAACTGATAAGGCGCCACTTGATCGACCTGATGCTATGAACCCTTATCTGACCGCGTTGCTATACCGATAGGGTAGCGATCCAAGTGCGTGAATATATCGACTCTCCGTACAGTAAATACTGTGGCCAATCTGTTACATATGTTAAGAATTCATTTCTCATGTTTTAAGGGTTGATATTATATTGTATTAACCCCTTTACCTACACGCTATCTGCCGATTTCACAAGCCATAGCTGAGTTTCTTTCGCCTGTTCTTCTCAGGACTGAGGCATTTTTTTCAGGTGGTAGAATCATTAGACGTTAAAAAGTGATTGTAACCCAATCCAATTTTGAATAAAGAATTTTGACTTTGGCATAGTAAACAAGAAGTTCGATCGCGCGCTGTGCCATTTTTTTAACTTTTTAACAATAACACTTTATTTCTCACCACATTATTTATACACAGGTAACAATAATAACAAAAAAAAAGATTACAAGATAAATTATCTGTGATGATTTAGCTGTCCAATCGTGTGTTGAAAGTGGCACAAGAGATATACTTCTTATGACAATTATATTTTGTGGTTAAAAAGCAATTGTGGCATGATAAAAACTTTAAGGGACATATAGTATTTTTAAGACATCTATAGTTCGTTTATGGCATAAATTCTTTACCACGAGTCACACTCGTGGTTGTAGGTTAAAGGGGTAATTTATTATAATCGTGGATCTAGGTGATATATTTGGTTAATAATGGTTCAATGATTATCTAATATAATATAATAAAAATGTGTACTTTCGTGTGCATTTATTTGCCTTATCCTTACTAGACCACCAAAAGCTAGAACTAGTGTATATTATGCCATTATTTGTACTAAGTTTGTCTATTAAGCTTTAAAAATAAAACATTTTTTTTATTGCACGTTGTTGTCTTTAATTCTCGCAATTTTCGATTTAACGAACTGTTCTACAGCAAAATTTCAATTATTATTGATACTTATCGATATTGATATCCGATAGTGAGTGTAACAAAAAAGTCGGCCCCTCCGCAAATAGTCAGCACGCAAAAACACTGGCTAGCGAAGAAAAAACGACGCGGGCGACGAATTCGGAGGTTTTCATTATAGAAAAAATTCAATGTAACAAAGACCGAAGATTATTTCAAAGATATTGAAATAACTCAAATTTTCGATAAAGACAAGGAAAGACCGAAGACCATATGTTAAAACAAAGATCTTCAGGCAGGTCACGAAGACCGAGAAGATTACACATCAGTTACGCAACGTCGACGTAAGAAACCTTGATGTCTCGTGACAATACGCAACGCTAATCGATGCGGGAGTTGGTTCGGTTTTTAACCCCTTGAACTGCAATTTATTTTCATTCAGCACTGATCAGGCAGACAATGCAACTTTCTTAGTTTTAAGAGGAGGCATTGGCATATAGAAGCATTGATATGGAAACTTACGATTTTGTTGCTCAAATAATGTGTGATTATTAAAAAAAAATATTTGTTTCACTGTTTATTGTTATATATGCATGCATACAAGAACATAATTAGTGTTACGATAGTTGATGACGAGCTGGACCCGTCATTTCAGTTCAAGGGGTTAATGCTCTGTCACGTACATTATAAGATCGCATTGTATGGTTTTTATGTTTGTTTAGTTCAACATATTATGTAACGGTTAATAATGAGATGGCGTGTTTAATATGTAGTTAATTTCGTACAATATTACTCCCAAACGGTTTCCGTCGAGTTATAGTTTTATATTATCCTATATATCGGGACTGTGTTGTAGCAGTCTGGAGTTAACTTGCTATCAGGCTGGTTTAAAACTCAGCGGAGTAACCCAACAAATTTTCAATTTTAACACCTCGTTACCTTTGTAGATCTTAGACCAATACAAAGTTATTTCTAAAATCTGATATTTAAAATAAATTGTGTAGATTCACCTGTTATTATAGATCCGTTGGTTGATGGTTCATTTCCGCATTGGCAGACGTGCGTGTTTTTGAAGAATGATTATTACCAGTGGCGGTACTACCATACAAGCCCAAAAGCCCGGTTTGCCCTAATAAGGAGTATGATTTATAAATCTTAATTAGCACATAATTCTCGAATAATTTATTATTAAATTTGAGCGTTGCGGGAATTATGTGCCAATTAAGATTTATAAATTTTACTCCTTAGTAGGGCAACCCGGGCTTTTGGGCTTGTATGGTAGTACCGCCACTGATTATTACTTATTGTAATCGGTACTGCAGCATGACATTGACTCAAGTATGACATATACGTTCGGTTCGGTGACCCTTTGTTTATACAACTGCCATGTGACGTCGATCACGTCGCACGTACCTTAACACTGGGCAGTGTTAGACTTTAACTGGAACTAACGATTCCACATTTTTAGGTTACGTTCCGAAACGTTGTTGGGCTGACTGGAAATTTTTAATAATTTTTTTGTACCTCTAATACTGGCGCGAAAGTTGTCCGGATCGACTTCGGGCGAGGCAAAAAGAGGAGTCTATGCCGGCAGAAGCGGCTGTCGCAAACTTAGAGGGTGCGGGGGGGAGGGGCGGCTCTAAGCGTGCGCGGGGGGAGGAGAACGGGTCGCCGCGGTGCGTGGCCGCCAGTGCCCTTTGGGGAAAAAAATGTGTACACACACACGGCCCTGCCTTGTCCGTTCTCCCGACTGCTCCAAATCCGTGAACCGGCGCACGTATAACCCATCATTTGAATTACTCTAGTCCGATTTTAATTTTTTCTTTTGTTTACAGCCATTACGATGATGTTTGAAGTGTTTTTTTGGAAAAAAAAAACACTTTCGTTCAGAACTCTTGATTTCTCTTTAACTCTTGTTTGAAAATAACGATACGAGTCCCGAAAATAACCAATAAGTTACATTGTTAATAAAAACTGACTGTGACGTGGACTTTTCCGTGTTAGAAATCTACAAAAAATAGTTTCAATTTGATAATGGCACAGTTTATAGTGTATAATCGCACAGTTGTATTTTTATGGTTGTGTTATTAGATATTATGAGATATTGAATCAAGTCTTAAATAAATACGGCAGCTTCAAGTTATAAATTTTTTTCTAATATGTTCCTTTTCCTAATATGTTCTAGAATATTCGATAGATTAGTTTTGAATCAATAAATTATAAAGTGAAGTGTTAAGGATACATGTGGCGATGAATGTCGAGTATCAGTGATATGGTTTGGTTGTGGGTTAAAATCATCGCACTATAGATTCTGTCAATTTTAGGGCGAAAAACGTAGTATACAAAACCAATTAAAAATTATGTGATATTTTTGTAGTAGACAAAAATTCATTATGCTAAATTACATTTTTGTGGTCATCGTAAGGCATTAGCTATAAATTTTGATTAGAAATCAATCTGCTGTGGATATTTTACATTCGAATCCTGTAAGAGCTTATCTTAAACAAACGGCGCTGGTAAAATTCTGAAGCTGAGCTTTAATAAAAACGATAAATTAAAATGTCTCCATCTATAATATTCGTACCTTGATGTTATTTCATGGTTTCTTTCCCATTTAAACAGCAGCGCGATGTCGTAATAATTTGAATAACACTGGCCACTGGTTGATTATAAAAAAAAAGAAAACTCAAAATTTCGAGCGTCGGCGGCGACATCCGCCTCGATTGTACCGTTCTGTCATAAAATGCGCGGGAACGCACCGCGCGAGGCATTAACCGCCATTTACGAGCAGCTCGGAAGATTTATTTGCTGCATATTCCTAACGTAAAGAAATGAGTGTCTAAATTATCAAATGCATAAAACCAACTTAACCAACCGCAAGTACCTTGATTGTGCATAAAGTATAATAATAAGGGTTATTACGTACAAACATACTCATAACTAAAGCTAATATGTTAATACAAGTCGAGCCGTTTAAGCTTGGTATATCTATCTTTTAAACTTGACATATCTTTTGTACAGCTAGCCCATAAAACAGACATGACCCTTAGGAGATTCGTATAGAAAATAAAGAATTCTAAAATTTTACGAATTTTGTGTTCGGTGACCAGCACAGTGTGGCGTTTTGGTAGAAATTTAGGCCTATGAAGAGGCAACGAAAGCTTACTCTGTCTACTCCGTTGGGGTTAATTATGAGAATTTGCTTGTGTAAATCTAGTTTGTCAGTCCAATGAATTTGTCGTTTCATCTTTAAAGTTAAAGAATAACAACACAATGATGAAAAATTGAAATAACGGTTTTACAAAAGCTTTATTTAGACCGATGAATAATGTTGATATAATTCTTTGTACGGAAGTTGTTGAAAATTTTTCTGATCTGAGTGCGATATAGTGAATGCCCTGAATCATGCCATCTTATCATATTAAAATTAACATAAATCAAACCTCTACGCGTTACATTGAATGTTTCCAAGACGGCTTAATTACTTACTTACGCATTTAAAATTTTAATCAACGGACGGTACGTTTGTAATAAGCCATAGAGATAAAACTTTTAAATGACAGGATGCATATTTTATCACGTAATAATACGAACGTGCACGAAACACAAACTAAAATATTGTGACGCAATAAACACTTCTCATCTCAGTTCAGTCAGCTCTAATAATCAATGCTCTATAATCTCTATAGTTCTCTATAATTGGACATTTCCTTTTTTTTCGTTATTATTCGATGTAAGGAAACGCCACTTACGTCGGTTATAATCTGTGGCAAAACATCGACTGTGGTCGCCAAAGAAAACGGTCTAATTAGTA
This sequence comes from Eurytides lysithous rurik, assembly GCA_018247575.1. Taxonomy (NCBI): domain Eukaryota; kingdom Metazoa; phylum Arthropoda; class Insecta; order Lepidoptera; family Papilionidae; genus Eurytides; species Eurytides lysithous. The sequence goes on from DWHO01000396.1 coordinate 8,242, forward strand.
AAACGCAATTGCTTCTAACTCGCGTTACCCGAGTCCAGTTTTACGAAACGGGCTGACACTTAACGCGGCGTGGAGTGACCGGTCTCCCTCCCCCCGCCGCCATTAGAAGTGTGCGCGGGCGCATTGGCCCTCGGCCGTGGCTCATGCCCGGGCCCGGGAACGCGTTCGACGTGATTTGATTTTGGAACGCTCGATTCTTTTTTATGCTTTTTTTTTATTTTACGCGTTCGACATAAGTCACTATGGCCAGTCATCTTTACGCCTTATTTCATCAAAGAGGTCATCTTATTGTCAGATGTTTGAGAAGTGACGTCTTTACATCTTTTATGTGAGAAGGTGTTAGAGTTAGAGAGCAACCTAGTTATTATCGTTTTTAAGCCTTCCTGTGAAATTGGGTCCGGTTACCTAACTTATACGTGAAATAGAAAGTTATGGAGATCTCCACTTATTGTAGGTCTTCTGTGAAGCTATGGTATGCATCTATGTGCAGTGGCGGTACTACAATACAATCCCAAAAGCCAGGCTTGACCTGTTAAGGAGTAAAATTTATAAGTCTTAATTAACACATAATTTCCCAATAATTTATGTTTAAATTTGAGCGTTGTGGGAATTATGTGCAAATTAAAATTTATTAATTTTACTCCCTAGTAGACGGGCCAATATAGACAGTGGCGGTAGTCTATGTGGATGTTTAGTTCCTTCAAAATACTGAACGGCGCATTCGTAATAGTTGTGCTTATCATTCTGCACCCAAGTTGTCATGTCACCGAGCCTTGAAAAAAAAAGAAGTTTTATCTGCACGAAACATCAATATTAACTTTTTTCAATACCTCGTCGGCAAAAAAGGTTGCATCGTTTCGATATTCCTCTTGACAGTTTATTATCTTTACGATAACACGTGGCCTCTTTTACCGTACTATAAAACTTACCATATCACATTCATTTCTCGTATATTCACATTGAAACTCGTCGGGGGAGCTGTTGAGAAGAGCCTAATGAGAAATTACGAAATTTTCGTGCACGGCGGAATTTTAAATTGGCCGCCGTCGGTGCAGAAACGAGCCACCTAAACTAATGAGGGCTGTACATTTTCTTTTATTAGTTATATATATTTGAATATTTAATTGGCGCTCGTTTGTTTTTAAAGAACTTTGATCGTATTGCACACCCAAACGAGTTATATTTTTTGTTCTTTAGTTATGCGTTTTTTTTCTTAAACGTGGAATTTAGGGATGGGGCAAGCACTGCGTCGCATGATAAGGGATAGGCTTGCCTTTTGTGGTTTTTTTATGGAGTAGGTTGACAAACGACTATCACCGCTACCCGACGTAGACATTTGCAACATTACAGAACTCGCAAATGCGTGCCAGCCTCTAATGGGGGAAATTTAAGGGAATAGGAGAGAGGAAGCGGGAGGGGGAAGGGAGAGGATGGAGTCAGAGGGGAGCGAGAGAGGGAGGAAGGGGTTGAAGGGGGATAGGCCACCGGCCACTTCACTCGCCGGACGAAACGCGAAAGCAAAAACACTTCCACTTTACGGTCGATTTTCTGCGAGGCCGTGGTACTTATCGGATTCGCGCCGGCCCATTCAATAGCAATTATTACAATTAATAATCAACTGTGTACAACAGTTCGCCCTATTTTAGTATTAGAGAGTTCGCGCTGTTATACCCTACCACTGCTAGCTAAAGGTCTGACCATCATCCCTTCCTGCATTCATTTGCTACATCATCATTTTATGCTATTTGACTGATGCCAGTCGGGATGCGGCCAGTTAGTTAGGTGTCAATCTCGGTACGGGTCGGAAGTACATTTTACTATATCATTGCTAATACTAAGTGCTAGTTCTTATTTCTAAACCATTATTTCTAATTCTTATTTGATAAAAGTGTTTTAAACGTTTTAGCTGATAAATAGTCTTTTTTTAAAAAGATATCAGTGTGATCCCCTATAATAGCGCCTAAAACAGTTTTGAGTAATAGATACAGACGGATATAGAATATCTATATCTACTGCAAGCTTGCGAGGTATTTATCAAAAATGAATTTATTACATGTTTAAAATGACGCCACCATTCCAACGAGCTTCATGTGATAGTTATTTAAAGTTCGTTTGATTTGTAGTACACAATACCAGACTTTCGTTCATGTTGCAGTCGGCACGCAATGCACTTGTTTGTCGAATTCGCTTTCACAATCGTTCGTGGTCCGACAGCGTTGACGGGTCTATCAATAAATTGCAGCCCACACCTTTACCGAACCGCTTGGGCGAGAGAGAATAATTTGTTTGTAATGGTCATATCAAAGTCTGACGTCTTATGTTTATTGGTGATGTTATTGTTTATCTTTCCAATGTTTGTATAAGGTTTAGTAATTTATCTCTATACAATTACGAACAGTGTAAAGTTTATTATAAACAAAAGTTACGTTTTCGACTGTTTGCCTGCGTGTACGTGAAAAAAGTTCTTTACTGATATTTTATACCTTTGCTGATATATCCAACTAGCATTTCCACGGATTAGGTGATCCGATGAAGCTTTACAGAGCCGAATAGGCTAAAAGCGTCAACGTCAGTTAAAATAAGATTTGCTGATATATATATGGTAGGACCGAATGTTTGTTTACAATAATTACTTCTTTTCTTGTCTAGCCTTGTTAGTTCAGTGTCCGGGCGTTCGCCTTTAATTCAATATACTCGACCAGCCTGAAAAATCTTCCTTTGAATCCCGGTGTCGGCACTAATGAATTTGTTAATTTACAATTTTAAGTGCTGATTTACCGCGTGACCCAAGGTGAAAGAAACTAGCGTGAGGAAATTTTCGTATATAACAGACAATAAAAAAAATGATATGTGAAGTCCGCCAATCCGCAGTAGGGCCGCGTGGTGGTGTGTGCTCTTATACCCTCTGTATGGGGGGGACATGTATAGACGGAGCCCATTACGGCATTCCCAGTTTTTCTAGCACCTATGCTAGTATTACTATTTTTGGGTTTGTAGGGAAATGTCGCTAACATAATTCTTTTTTCTCTCTTCTCTCTTTGGGTTATGGGCGCAGAGTCGATCAGTTCTGAGTTCGTACAGTTCAAGACAGCGTGGAGCACTATTTAAAGGATAAGCTAGTCGCTTACCATCAGGTGCACGACTTGCTAAGTCAATTCGCATAGCTTATTACAGTAAAAAAACCTGAATCTGTAATCGGTCCCGGATTTGTGCAGCAATGGAACTACGGATAAGTTTAAAATTGGTATATTTATTGACAATGTCAATATACCACGTGGGATCTTAGTCCTAAAGAGCGAAACCGTAAGAAATAATTAAATTCAATAAAGCTTATAAAAGAAGGATTTCAGTATTAGTGGTCTTATTCCTGGTCTCCCAGGTCTTGAACACTCAATGTTTAAATTAAGAAGATGTATCTAATATTCCATTGTATCGTGCTGATCTTCAAAATATCTTACATCTTCATCTTGATTTCTCTTTTATACTTTAAAAATTCCAGTCCTTCATATATATAGTGTCGTTATCTACATAAGCAGACCAAACAAGTCAGTGTCATAATTTCCATTTGAAACATGGTTTACTTTGGGTTCTTAATTTGGCTACCTTGTCATGTAAACTATACAATTGCTTTCAATCAACGAGTACGGCTATCACTATCAGTTCAGTTCATAAAAAGATTTTACATTATCTTAGCTTTATGCGTGTTTGTTATACATGTGGGTAATGCCCACGCTGCTAACCATCGCCAAAACGGGTTTGTGGACACCGTCGACCCGGCTAAAATAGCGTGCGGAAACGGCGCATTTCCGTTGGTTGTGTCGTCGCATGTTTGTCTTTAGTCGGCCGGTTAATAACAGTAAGGTATTCATGCTCCGAAGTCTTTTGTGTTACTTATAATATAAGACACATTCGAGTGAAATGTTATATTTCTCCACTTCAATAATCTGGTGAAGTTAGTATAGTTTGTAATAGTGGCTTCGTTGCACAGTTTAGCAACAAAAAGGCTTAGTTTTAACAAGAGCGTCAACGCGAGAAAACCTGCGGAGATACTATTTCAAATTTAATTTAAATCCGTACAGTCGTTGGCGTGATGTAAGCTTTAAAACTGATATGCACGTTAGTGGGATTATAAAACCAAATGCATGCGATGCAATGCGTGTACGCATTAGGTTTCTCAGGCCATCCATGCAGTGTGCATGGCATGCAAAATACATAGTCATACATGCGCTCGCCGGGCGGACACCGCGGTATTTCGTCCGGCTCGGGGCACCGAAACCGAACCTCTCAGGTAGATTCTGACTCATCAACGCCCCGTCTTGGCCGTTCAACTTGCGTTATTGTTTATTTATATTTTTATCGCCCGACGGGCGACGCGTGCTGCCATAAAACATAAAACACCGAGCCTGCCCGACTTCGCGGAGCGGCAATTTCACTTGCTCATAAGTGTCGGTAGGCTGCTATTACGACTTTTCTGTAGCTCGCCGTATGACAACGTTGTTTAAGACCGCTCGGCCTTAATTTACTTTAAGAGGCATTATTAAATAAAATTGATTTACGTATTAATCGCTTTGTTCTGTATCATTCATGACTATGATGAACGCGGTGGTGTGAGAGTTGAGACCATCTCATGATTAGTTCCAGCTACCTTTAACTGTTCTATAATTTATTTTATTGTCACCGTCTCTGCGCCTTATCTCTCTCCGGTCGTGTCGGTTATCCGTCCCATTGGGCTATGAGAAAAAAAAGAAGAGTGAGTGCACCTGAGTCTGCGCAAACGCTTGTGCACTATAATATATCCTGCGCACTTGGCTGATCTCTTGTAGCTCGGCCGCCGTCGCCGGAATCGGTCGGGAGGACATTATTATTATCTGCTAATGAAAATACGGTTACGGTTTCAGGGTCACTCGAGCGGCGCGGCGCGGACGGAGGGCTACTACAAGATGGACGCGCGGCTGAAGGCCAAGTACAAGTACCACCACGGGCGAGGCGCCGCCGCCGACGACAAGAAGGCCAGCAAGATGCAGCTCTCCAGGGAGGCGCGCTCCAACCAGCGCCGCCTCCTCACCGCCTTCGGTAACCTCCACGACGCCACCCCGAATCTAATTCGCATACATCTCGCGACTCGAATTCAGTTTCACTTTCACAATGCAATATACGTCAATAACGTTTCCTTCAGATGCATATCGACCCATTATTTTTATTCCTTTCACGTAATTTTCGATATTAATAAATGTGTTTATAATAAAACAAAAGAAAACCTTAAATTTGTTTGGTAAACCAAGCTGTTACACGCAGCTTGGTTTGAATGAAATAGATTTTTTTTTCAAATACTAGAATAGAATAGAAAACCAAAAAAATTGGAAAACACCCAACTATGATGCGTTTTTATCCAATCCGCTTAACCGCTGCAATATAGAAGTATCACAAACATACATACACTTTTTTTTTTATATAAATACACTATTTTATAATTTTAACGCTAATTTTTATTAAAAAAATAGTTACTGATAATTTAGAGAGCTTAATATCAACAGGCACAGATACGGATTCCGATTTACTGAAATTCAACCAGCTGAAGTTCAGAAAGAAGCAACTGAAGTTCGCCAAGTCCGGAATTCACGACTGGGGCCTTTTTGCTCAGGTAGTTTTTTTATGATGACTCGTTATTATATCGACGCTGGAAAGCAGAAACGTAGTAACCAGCAGAACCAAAATTTTTAACAGTCACACCAATCGACTTGGTATAATTTACTGATTTCATCAATTTAATTAAAAAAAAATTACTCCATGTGTCATTTACTACGTTTTTGCTTTCCAGCACCGGTATACAGTTTGTATTTTTTTATTTTTTACTATAAAGAGTTTATTGAGGGGGGGATTGTTACAATAATATATATAAAAACCAATAATTATTCCAAAACAGTAATACGCATATAATATTGTATATGCTCTTAAAGGATATCCAAGTCTATGCTGTCTGCCTGTGGGGTTACCACTGCATTGTCAGTTATTTCCACCCCCTAGTAATAATGTGTAAACATTTCTTTGTGGTTTGAAGAATAATGTTGTCATCGTACAAATCGGGCATAGAGATATAACATCTTCTACGAGGACCCGTCGCTTACCATGTAACCGAAAAAAAAAACTAAACCGAGCAGGAGCCGATCGCCGCGGACGAGATGGTGATCGAGTACGTGGGGCAGATGATCCGGCCCATCGTGGCCGACGTCCGCGAGGCGCACTACGAGGCCACGGGCATCGGCAGCTCCTACCTCTTCCGCATCGACCTCGACACCATCATCGACGCCACCAAGTGCGGCAACCTGGCGCGCTTCATCAACCACAGCTGCAACGTAACTCCTCATCTATCTCTATCTCTCTCTATTAATTTAAACTTTTTTTTGCGCGTTTTGTCCGACGAGTGAGATGACCGGAGGCTGATATTTCAAAAGAGTCCCTTTCTTGGTGAGGTGCGTCGATCTCATTTAAAATGTTTCTAGATATTGTCTGTATATAACTAGCACAATGCATAGATCTAGATAGTAGGCAATCTAAATCTAGTTAGACCCGAAGGACAAAAATAGTTTATAGTACGAGAACCGATAGTTGTTTTCGGGGATTACTTAACGTTTCAAAGTTCCAATGATATTTTATGATTTTTAGCCAAACTGCTACGCGAAGATTATAACGATCGAGTCACAGAAGAAGATCGTGATATATTCGAAACAGCCAATTGGCGTGGACGAAGAGATCACATACGACTACAAGTTCCCTCTGGAAGACGAGAAAATCCCTTGCCTCTGCGGCGCCCCGCAATGTAGAGGATTCCTCAACTAAGCACACAACTGGCAACATTGAATAGAAAATTTACCGATTGGTAGGTTTGGTTTGTAGTTAATATGACAGAAAATTTAATGCACATTACTATGTTTGTGTTTGAATGATAAAAGAAATAATAGCTAGCAAGGTGCGAGGAATTTTGTAGTTTAAGAACTGAACTGGTTTCAGTTCAAGGTAGTTAGCGAAGTAAATATACCAATGGGTTTAAGGAGAAAAATAAGCCTATTTTTCTTTCCTTACTCTCATGTACATAACAAATGAACTATGCTAAAATTAGATCTAAAATTTTAATTGATTATTTCAACTGATTAATTTTGTAACAACATAGTAAAATTGTATTGATATTGTTTTAGGGCGGCCGCTTCATGAATCAATGAAGAAAATTTTAGAATCGAAATCGCATAATTATTTATTACCTGATGGTTTTTAAAGTTTTTCTATCGCTATCGAAATTGCTACAAATCTCGAGTAAATAAAAATTTAATCTGTTTATAAGACAAAATCTAAGCAATATTTTTCCTTTAAATATATGTAAGTGGTAGCATTATGTCATCGAGTCTTTTCCGACTATTGCACACAAAATGTTGATAATCTTAAACACGTAACCGTAACCGCGTAAACCTTGGGTAGGATTACCCAAGCTAGGTGGCGCGACTAAGTTTTGTATTGGCTGGAAACATGTTTAAATCGCTTGACGTTAAGCCTGGACTGAACACTCTTCTGTTGCAAAATACGCTAAAATGTAAAATGTTTTAATGTATAACACTATGATTAAATTATGTACTGAATATAATTATTTATATACCGAACTGTAACAAGCTGGTTTAGCGGCCTGGTGTCTAGACAATAACATGCTCTTCCAGTTAAACAAGTCGTTAAAAATTGTCAGACAGGTTAAGAAAATTGCTGAATTGCCTTCTGATCATATGAATTTCTAGTTTTTTTTTTGTATAAAATATTGTAATGTTGTGACAGAGGTATATGTCGAGGGATAAATTGTTATAAAGTGTTCAGAGTGAAATCCCCAGTGTATGTAATTAAATAAATTATCCGTGAATATGATCCTTGTATTATACAATACTTTCTCGACTGAGTTTAAGATATAATTCACTAGGCATAGGATGTCGGAGTTAACACGCTGTATAATTGTTTGTGTTGTACATTATTTATGTGAATAAAAGAGATCTCTGCCTTTTGTCAGACTTATGTAGTACACTTTTTAAGTACATCTTATTGAAGTTTGAGAGTGTAAAGTACGTGTCGGTTTAGTATACTGAAGAGATCCAGACTAAAACAGAAGACCAAGATCAATGAATAACGGTATATTGGTCCCTCTCTCCATCCGCACTTCGTATAATGTAATTAAAATGTATAAGATTGTAAATAAAAGATTCCAAGAATTTCTAGCGCTTTTATTCATTGAATACATTGCTAGGTTCACCCCTGTTGAGTGACTGAGTATTGATATTATATAATGATCCCTCTTGTAGAACAATAAGTATAGGATGTTTTTAGAATAGATTGAGTAATTAAACAATATTTTTTACTAACAAAACCCATATTAGACTTAGTTTATTAAATAAATGATACAAGTTATGGATAACTTACAATTTTTTCCCAGTGTTTGGTATAATTCCTCCAGTTTTAGACACTTAAGTAAAATCTAGGTTATATTGAGGAGCGTTTTATTAATAAAAAATATTTTTATACGTTAAAATAAATTTAATTTTCCATTCAGTTACATGTAAATTACAATGGAATATTCAAGAAGCATATGTCTAAAGGTTATAAACATACATGTCGTATCAAATCACAGTTAATTAATCTTAAGGACAAGTTAAAAAAAAAGTAAGTAATTTAACAATCATTACAGAAATAAAAATATCTAAATTAGAAATTCTTAAGGAATATTCAAAGTTATGCCAAATAGGTTATTATGATTGAATCTACTTGGTAAAAACTCATGTCAAAAAAAACCTTTACGATTCTTTTTTCCCATAGCTTAAGGAAATTTATAAAAATAAAATTAATCTGAATTGTCAGATAATAAATAAAAGTGTTAAGGCACTACTAATAATCAATAAATTAATACCAACAGTTGAGCAATGCTCAGACAGTTAATTAAATTAAAAACACACTTATTGTAGCTTTGAAACCACTGCAATTGATTACAATTAAACCAATAAGAAAAGGAATTTCTTCAACGCCCAAAAAGCACAAGCTCTTTGATGCTTAAATACCATAATAAATTATAATGAGTTAAATAAAATACCTATGCAACTATACATTTGCACCATATTAGTTTGGTTAGTGGTTAATGGATGTGTTAAACATAAATAACATGCATACAAGGTTAAGTTGTGACGAAGTGTATGCTAATCTCAGCATATCCTACTTGAATCGCACTTGTCTCGCAAACATCTCTGCACACAAATCTGCGGTCCCTTTTGTAGAGCCAGTGCCTTCAGTTTCCGATTCTGAATCCGAATCGAACTCTGAGGTCGCCGGTGGTGATCTTCTCCCGTTAGAGACTCGCTTCAAACCCACTTCTGTAGTAAGTATCTCCTTTATCACATCATCGGAGGTTTGACTTTTCCGGCTGGCGTTACGAAACTGTTTCGCTCTCTTTCTTATGTCGGCGAGAAAACCAGTGTTCACCTCCACACTTTCATTCGACATTTCATGTTGAGACAAGTCCGTGCAGGACACGGTCAAGTCAGTTGAGGATCCGCTTTTTGACTCCGAAGTGGTCTCTAATGACTCCACCGATGCGCCGATGCTTCGAAACGCTCCCAAACCGTCTACTATTGAAATCGTGTAGCCTTCGTCGCTCGTAGATCTTATTATTATCCCGTTAGGCGCTGTACCAAGTACGACTGGTTCCTTCACCTTGTAGTTGAAAACCTCGGGCATGTAGCATTCCGAATTGGACGATGCAATGGATGATGTTTCGCACGTGCACGGCGGAGCTTTGTACGCTTCCTCGCTAAGATGTATTATGGTAACTTTCTCAGTGCCCACGGCATATAAGAACGGAGCTACAAACTCCCAGCTGTGCACTGCCGAACTCCATTTGGGGTCTTCGTTGCGCGTGCGTCGGCCGTTATCGTCAACAAATACGCCGCACTCCTCGAAGCAGATAAGAAGTTCGAAAGGCTTGGTTCTGACTAGGACAATTGCTTTCGGCGCGGAGTGGCTTTTTATGGCAGCGGCGACTGTCGGTTCGTCCATGGCAAAGGTTTCCAGAGCACCGGACGGCAAGTTTACTTTGAGAGGCTTCTCTCCGGCAAGGAACAGGTATTTAGATGTGAGCAGCAACGAACTAGGCGGTCTGTCGATTGTGAGCGAACGCGCAATCTTGAACTCTGTACTAGACGCATCAAAGCGTAAGACGAAAACACGTCGACCACACGCGACTACAGCGCACGGACCTTCTGTTACTTCCCTGGAGATTGTCTGTAAATATGAACAGTTTTCTTTTATTTCATCGTATCAAAAACTTACATATCTATTTATTTGATGTTAAACGAAAGTTATAACCATGATATAACTTCTAAAAATCTGATTATTGCTTACACATAATTAGCGTTATAATTATATGTTATTCAATACATTTCACTAACAGCCAAAATGAAGTTAGGTATAAACATATCAAATAACTTACATTATATAATTATAATACTGTTTGTATAAGGTCGTCCCGCAACCCTTGACAAGGATTGTAGGCATGGTAGGACTTTTTTGTAACGTCCGCTCTGGGATGAACAACACAGCATCGCCTGTTATTCTACCGCTATGTAGAAATATTCAAGCGTAACTGTGTGTGTGTTGTGGTGTACCTATATTGCAACATTTCCAGCATGTCTACTAGGGTAGCTATATAAAACAGCGCGCGTATTGGAGAGCCGAACTGAGCGGCAGTGTGTTGTCATAAGTACATCAGCGGTCTTGTCACTTCAATTATAAATAAATTCTGATTACCAAAACGTATAACACCAGTTGATGGATACATACGACACACGGAAACAAAGCTAGGTAAGATTGTTCAATCTGTAGTTTCGTGTAGATTACTTTAAAGGACTTCAAAAAAATCATAACTGATAAATTTATATTTTTTACGATGGTAGCTGCTCCCGCTGCTGAATGGGCCGGCTCGAATTCGATAAGTACCACGGCCTCACAGAAAATCGGCGTAAAGCCAAAACACTTCCAGGCTTCCACGTTTCGTCCGGTAAGTAACCTCACTTACCGGCCGATGACCCTTCTCCCTCCCTCCCTACCTCTTCCTCAATCCCCTCCCCCTTTCCTCCTTCTCACTCCTCCTCCCTAATTCTTCCAAAAATTCCCCCCCTTAAAGGCTGGCAACGCATTTGCAGGTTCTGTAATGCCGCAAATGTCCATGAGCGGCGTTTGTCCGCTTGTCCGTTTGTCGGCCTAAGCCATAAAAATAAATTTATAACGATAGAAGGTTGAAATTTCCAACGTATAAATGTGCCTATAATTATGAAAGTGGTCTAAGACAAAATGTGATCACTTATTTTACACCACGTTATTTTAAATTAAATTTATACTTTTTAATTTTTACGATATGGTAAAAAACGGACCTTTAGATAGTGGTTGTAATTTCAACGTTATACGGAATTGACGAAGACCAAAAATATACGGAAATATTACATTACTTCCATTATAAACCACCATTAGACCAGTAACGTAAGAAAAACAAAGATATTATGTGTTTACTACTACACATCCCTCCCGTTTTTCAAGAATCTTAAACCTTCGAAATGATAAAAATGTATCACCTTGTAAAAATAGTTAATGAATGTTCATGAATTGTTTCATATAAAACTGATAGTTCTTTATTGCTTTAAGTCATTTATAGGACATACAGTTAATTTTGAAAATTGTCTAAGTCAATTCAAGCTTTAAAAACAACATTTTCCATAATTTTGTCTTAATATCCATTAAGATCAAGAGAAAGATTATAAATTAAAATGTCGTATATTGTAAAACTATTTTTTAATTCCTTCAAATGCAATTCATTAAATATGTCGACATAAGAGATATATGACTTAGACCACTTTCATAATAATAGGCACATATTGTCTTTCTTTACTTTAAGCTATACTTGACACAGTTAACTGGAATATCCTAAAGTTACTATTTGATTCGTTTTCGAGATACGACATTTCCTCTAAAAAAAAGAAAACAAATGAAATACAATAGACATCTATAAAAAGAATGTACAATGGCGTTCTTAACCCTAACAAGAGTTCTCTACCGACAAATTCATTTCATTTTCAGTTTTAGAAGTTAGGTAATCGGTGGCCCATTGCTCTAGTGATGCATTTGACAAGTTCATTTAACGCGGGTGTACTCGAGCCGCATCATATCAAAGTCAAAGTCAAAATTCTTTATTCAAAATTGGATTGGTTCACAATCACTTTTGACGTCTAATGATTCTATATATTTTCGTACCACAGGTTGATAGAACGCTGACTGATACAGCATCAATCAGGGTGTGAGGTGCTGCAATAGCAGTCGGATAGGCTCCCCTTGACCAGGTGCGGCAGGGTGTGAGGTGCGGTGCTACAGTAGTTAAAGGCTCACCTTGACCAGGTGCGGCGTGGTGGTGTCGGGCAAGCGGACGAGGCGGAGCGCGAGCGCCGGGCGCAGGGAGGCGGCGCGACGCAGCGCCGAGGCGAGCGCGAGCAGGCCGCCGTTCTTAACCATAACAAGAGTTCTCTACCGACAAATTCATTTCATTTTCAGTTTTAGAAGTTAGGTAATCGGTGGCCCATTGCTCTAG
>DWHO01000397.1:0-20877 GCA_018247575.1 Eurytides lysithous rurik
GTGTTCATATAAAATATTACGAAGAGACATTTATAATGTTTTGCATTAACCATTTACATCTACGATAATGTAAATAAAAACTGTAATCATTACACAAAAAGAAAAATATGTATATTAATAAATAATTACAAACATATAGTAAACACATATAATCTCGCTCTAATGTATATTAACTTAATATATATGTTTATTCGCAAAGCTGAACTCGTCTCTCAAAGGTATATTTGGTTTTCCTCTACCATTGAGTTTTTAATTAATTTACATATATGGCTTGATTAACATCATAAATTTCAACCGCATAACGTACTTAAACCTTTGATATGTTGCCCGCTGTTGCTCTAAAAGTTTCGGAGTCATGTTGATTATATGATATAGATAAACTCAGTCGGAGTCATGTTGATTAAAAGCACATAAGATCTCCTTGTTCAGAATTAATCGGTTCAGATAAAAACATAAAAAACCGTGATAGTTTAACAACAATAACATATGTAATATATGATTTCGTGAATCACTAGATTTCTCTTATTTATCACTTTAAAAAAATCATTAGAAACTTTTATAATATTATTAAGTATATACTTGATAATATTATAAAAACTAAACTAATTAAACAATAGATTATTAAAACAAAGTAAAATGCATGCCGAGCATATGTAAACTATAAACTGCAATCAATGTATGGCTTAAATTTAAAAAAAAATACAGAAAGGCGCGAATATCGAAACAAAAACGAGATTTAGCGCGCAACAATCGAGCCATTACGAGCACCGCTGGGAATTCAATACACGTACCGTATTGTTTCCTCACGTCCCGTCATTCGCTTCGAATTTATTTTCCTTTTTTGCGTTTATTGTTTATGGAAATTTGATTGCCGTCTTTACTGTTTCCTTTTTTGTTAGGAAATTTTCAAAGAAAAATTGAGGAATAAGACACGTAATCGATACTGCTCGGAAATCTAGAAGAAAAACTTTTAAGAAATTGTAGGAATGTTGACGTAGTGGATTTGACTAACATAAAAAAACTTATGTTTCAGGCTTTTTACTTTCAGCCATTCTATACCTTTAAAACATTTAATGTTTTAATATCTACTTCGATTACTAAGGAGAATGTGATGTTAATCTTAGATGTTAAGGGATAAAGCTTTCCGTGAAGTCAATAAATCATAAATATATACACTATTAGTTTTATCTCCTTAGTTTCTCGTTATAAATAATTGTTTAAATAAAACAGTAACGGGCTAATCCAATAAAGGTTAGAGATTAAATGAAAAATCATTCAATATTATATAACTTTTTCTCTAAACTACCTTTTTAAAGCTGACTGATAGTTTAATACTTGGCTAGTCTATCAAAAGATAAAAACATAAATCCTGAAAGAAAGAAACCGTTTGTCGTATCTCCTCTTTTCGAGGACACTCCTGATGTAGCCACAGCCATGATCGGAATCTTTAGCGTCGACATTTCGGGTGACGTTCAGTTCCGCGGTCATTTGTAAGGGAAAGCCAAGTTGGCTTCAAAAAAGATCGGTGTTCTCAGCCAAGCAAGACAATACTTCCAGTCGGGCTACCGCCTCCAACTTTATAAGGCACAAGTGCGGCTGCAAATGGAGTACTGCTCTCACCCCTGGACTGGGGCACCACAATACCAGCTCCTTCCATGTGACCGCATCCAAAACAGAGCTGCCCGAATGGTCGATGACCATGTTCTTTCCGATCGGCTTGATCCTTTGGCTCTGCGGAGAGACGTTTCGTCTCTCTACGTATTCTACCGTATATACCATGAAGACTGCGCTGAGGAATTGTTCAGATCAATACCATCTGCCGAGTTCCACCTCCGAACAACGCGGCTAACCACCGTATACCATCCACACCACCTACAGGGCTGGCAATCCACCACCGTGCGCTTTTCCGAAACTTCTTCCCACGCAGTACCAACCTGTGGAATCGATCGTCACCAGCGGTTTTGCCAGACCGATACGACATCGAGACCTTCAAGATGAGAGCATTTTCTCATCCTATAAGCCGGCAACGCATTTGCAAGTCTCTCGATGTTGCAGGTGACCATGGGCGGCGGCGTTCGCTTACCATCAGGTGAGCCGCTTGCTCGTTTACCTCCTAATAACGATAAAAAAACACGAATAGATTTTTCTTTAAAACAAACTTTACATTATGTGTATATACACAAAATATTATTTTACTTTGTAACCCAGTGCTCAACACAAAACAAATAAACTAATTGTTTTGTGTAACCGAGCACTGAGCACCAATTGCCACTTAAGCCTTGTATGTTTTGATGTACAGTATTAAATGAGTTGGGTTATGTCTTATTATTTAGTTAAAAGTGGAACTGTTATTTGTCAATAATTTATTAATTTCATATTTTTAATTCTGCGCTATACTATTTATAGCGAAGTTCTTTAAATTATATGGTACTAAAGTAGCAATTTATTTTTTATAATATTTGGGCAGATACATTGTATTATTTGTCGTCTTAAAACTACTCTAAACTACTAAAATAATAAAAGAATGCATCGTAATGACGGCATATTACATATAATGGAAATGAGCTGATAAAAAATCTGCTTTTAATCTTATCATTACTCATAATGTTTCCATATATTTAATAATTTATTTTTTCTTAACAGACAAATCGTCTCCATGCAGTAGTACAATAGTATTATGTTAATTTAATGTCATATTTGTAATTTCATTTATACTGTGCTGGTCTCTGGCTCCGCGCGAGCACACATTATATACATATAATTAACATATTTAGCACCGGACGTGTAGTGGCGAACTCCAACCTAGATAAGCGTTTTAAATATGAATTTTAAACTTACAGGCGCATTATGTAACCCAAAATACTTTTGCCACATTCAATCCTTTAAGGCAAAAAAAACCCTCAAAATATATGATTTAAGAAGTAAAAGTAAGTATTAATAACACCAATACCAGTCAGCAATGGCATTAAGCTATTAAAAAAGAAATGCTTTCACCATTAAATGACGTATCTTTCAAGGAGTAGCCCCGCCGTAAAAGTTCTCAGCATAAAGTCTGATTGACGATGCGTGCGGATAAAAGAGGCTTAGTTTATGGCTTACTTCATGGCGGAACGTAAAGGCATTGATGGAAGATTATCTACTTAGCTTTTATATATACTCATCTCCCGGTTTCTATTTAATCTCATCCACATAAGAATAACAACCTTGACCTTAAAAGAACTATTAAAATTTTATGCTAACTTTTACTCACTTAAAGGATTTCAAAACAAACTGTCTTGGCTATTTGCATATTACTACTTTATTAATAAATGAGATGAAACTAAGCTAAATTTTTATTATGAGTTTTGCGTGATTTGTAATCAGTCTCCAGATTATAATCAGAACAATCTTATGGAAAGTGCGCCATGAGGCCAGTGTCTCATTATCTAATCAGCCCACGCGGCTTCTTTAAAGTCTCATAAATACAAGAAATTGACATGCATATAAATTGGAACGATGGGTATAATGATGGGTGTTATTTTATATCTACGGTTGCAGCGTTCAAATACTGATGTATTTCTCTCTTAGTAAACCAGGGGGCGTTTTGATGATTCTCAATATCTTACTTTGCACCTCCTGCAACCACAGAATGTACCTCGTATTGGCAATTTCTAAAATCTGTAAACCAAATAAATTGCAGTATCGTACCGTGTATGAGAATTAAGTTGTTTAGGGAGAGTTCAAGTTTCTACCCATTGGCCAATATAAGCGATTGATCTTGTGATGTGATTCTTTTGTCGATGTCAAACGTCGACCTAACTTCTAATCCAGTCTAAATCTTTATCTGTATCTTTGATGTTACTGAATTAAAGCGTAAAGATTAATGAAAAAATCACTTTTGTAATGGTTTACTATCGTTTTGAATCATAAAATAAGTGAGACTTTCCATACATTGGGGAAAATTTGAATATCTGAAAGTAGCACCCAAAAGCGAATCCAGCACTGTGCGACCAAACAATCATCTTACAAGAGGGAATGACTGTCGAGGCTTTGTTATGCATTTCAGGCATGAAATCAAAGGTATTCTTTTGTATTCTTTCCATTTGAGTATCTTAAATCCTTTCTAGCTGTATTAAGCAATTTTTCATCTTAATAGTGTTGAGTCAATTGTCAAATTAGCCTTCAGTGTCGTTTCTCGATTACATGTTTATATTTTGATATACTAATTTATTTAATATTATATTTAGTTATACATTTTTAATTCAAAATTGATAACATGTTTGTTTAGGAAATAAAGTAACTAGGCGAGCAGCTCAAGCTTACGTTGGTGAGAGACATGTTTGCCCAGTGTTTAAAACTTTTGGCTTTGCGCTACACTTTAAACGCTTAAAACTGAAACGCAGCCATCCTTTCACACTAGCGCTCGGCGGTAAATTAACAAGCAATGAAGTGGTGTACCACCCCAAGCGGAATTGGGCAAGATTACTACATCTTTTAAAAATATAATGATATCGATATAACGATAACGATAATAAATTGAGATCGATAACGTATATGTGCTGGCTTTTTCGACATCCTTATTTGTTTTAACAGAATTCTCATACTGAGATAGTTGTGGCTAAAGACCGAACGCCTTTCCAGTCGGTATTCCCTATTATATTTCCCATTGCGTATTGATGCTGTATCTTCCGAGCTACTAAGATAGAGCAAACGGTGAAAATTAGTATATTATATGGTCAGATAATGATATTGTTACAATTTTTTTTTGTTTGGAAATTAAATATTAGTGATATTAGAATCTATAAATTACATATATTTTTACTACTACTATTTAAAATTATTTACTGGATAAACAAAGGTTAGAAACTTTGGATTCTTTGGATTTTATTTTTTTTTGGATTTAAGTTTCATTCGGAATTTAATATTTGTTTATTTATAGTACTTGGTGCATTAATAATGTATCTACAAAATATTAGACTTCATAGACAAATCAAATATTTGAAAAAATCACGCATTTTGTACTACACAGTACTCCTATATCATGTTGTTCGGTGTTTTTTTATTATCCTGTTATATCTTGTAGTCAAAGAAACCATTTGCCGTATCTTCTCTGTTAAAAAACACTCCCCAAGCTGTCTATGCTACGATCGGAATTCTTGGCGTCGACATATCTAGCGATATTTAATTTCCATCATTTGAAAGAGAAAATCAATCAAAAGCGCGGTGTCCTTGGCAGATCGAGACAGTACTTTCAGTCAACTCACCAATACCAGCTCCCTCCAAATGACCGAACCTAACTTTCGAATTCAATAATTTTTTGGCCCGACGCAAAGACGTATCGTCTATTCGGGTATTGTATAGATTATACCATAGGAAATGTTCAGAGGAATTAATCGAATTAAACTACTGAATTTCATTTTAACACAACACGACCAACTGCCAGGTACCATCGTTTTCACCTTAATGTGTGGCAATTCACATTTTATTACACAAGCCTTACCTTATTTTCTTACACATGCAATTTATAGAATAAAATGCTGCCAACAGTATGTCCAGGCTCACATATATACATCATAGGGCCCTTCAAGAAGTGAGACTAATCGCAACACGAAATTCGATATAGCATTTATCATCTTCCAAGATCCTTTGATGAAAGAAAGTTGAAAGTTTAGCGCAAGTCGAAAGGAAGTGGTGATCGCTTATCAATAAGTAAGTCGCTTGTGCGTTTGCCTCCTACTTCATAAAAAAAACATTATTTTTAATCCTCCGACTTGATTTTCATTTACAAACAATACACACGATAATTGTACACCGAATTTGTATATTCAGTACAAATAAAATTTCTGAGTACCGTAAACGTAAGTAATTTACAATAGAATTCATAAGTTTCTGATGTACCAGCACCAACGCATCTCTTCGCCCAGTGACCAGCATCATCTTACGCCGCCCAAGTCAGCAGATTAAGTGGAACGCCGCCTCAACGCCTCGTGCCAGCCGTTGCTACGCGTGTAATCTATATGCAATAGGCTGAGTTGCAACTCAACTGGCCTACGTGACTGCAATTCGCATAAAGCCTATGCAGCATCTACTTTCCTCGTCCCAGCCACTATTCGCTGATGCATCGTCCACGACATTCAAATTGTGACCTCCATAAATCATTATTTATTTCATTTAAGCTTCTCAAAGATCCAGTCAGTATAGTTCCATCGTTGAACGCACTCGCACCTAGGTTAATTATGTTTAAGTTATTATAATGTTCCTTCAAATAAAGGAACTATCATTTTAGGTGATTCTAGTCTCTTTATTGCACTCTCTGGCTGCGGCCTTACATAATTAGTAGTCAGCAACTCAAACAGGAACGAAACCAGATAAAAAATAAACTTAACTCTACTATTGAACATTACCGTTTTCTGTATGAAAATGGTTTGTAAACTTAAAGAGACGCGAAAATGAAAACAAGCTCAGAATGTATCGGGAAATATCTTGTAAAATTTATTTTAAATTTATTTTACAAATTTACCTAACCCATTTATTTTCCCACAAGTATTTAACGTTAGTTCCACCAAAACAAACACCAAGTGTGAATTTTTATTGTAAAGAATCGGATACTCATCTAAAAGTATGAAAACTTTATTATTAATTTTAATTTTAAGATATTAAAATTGATATAATAAGATCTTACTCAAAATAGACTACACGTTACCTATTAAAACGTAAGAAACTTGTATAATTTTTTGAAATAGCACTAATATAGATATGATAAATTGCATGAATTTTAAAAGATTACGTGCTAGTCACAGTTTGTCATTTCTGTCGTGCGTATAGTATGTCTATCGATTAATATAGAGTAATTTAAGCTGACCTTTAAGTAAATTGTAGGCAAATCGAATCGATACTAATGGCTTCAATACTGAAATTTGAAAACCAATTACAATGCACCACATTGTAATATTTGATATAGTAACAGTAAGGTAAAAAGAAATTGCTCTTTTTAGTCATTTTAGTTATTTACAAACAATCTTTTGCCTTTTGATGATATACCTACGTATAAGTAAATGATTAATAGGTAAATGATTCAAGATGATCGTCCGCCGCATAAGGCTATAGTAAAAGCCTTATGCGGCGGACGATCAGCTTGAATCATTAAGAATTTGTATAGTTGATACTATCTTATTCCCCACTTCAAACTAGTCTATATGTACCATATAAATATGCTTGTATTAAATGATACGGACGAGTGGTTAACTCCACCGGTCCCTATCGACAAATCCAAATCCAAAACCAAACAATCCAAACAACGAAAAAATTAGTATTATATTTGTGTTAGTCAAACTCTCGTAAGTTTTTCTTTTATTGCAATAAATTTATAACAGTTTTAGCCCTGAGGGAGCTGTATCGCAAAATCCGCTATACTAATTTTATTTGAAATTTTCAAAACAAAAACCAAGATAGTAAAATATAAGTGGTACTCAATTATTATATCGCATTTTTATTTAATATCTTCATCATAACAATAAAATCTTTATTTAATTAATAGTCACATGCAATATTACCTCTTCAAAGGATTTATATAACTGAAACAGTTTATAGGTACAAAAGCGCCAAGGGTGTAACTTTTTAATTTTCTCAAGAATTCGGAAAGTTCAGATTGTTTTCCGCGATTAAAGTGCTCAGTAGGACCTCGAATGATGAGGTGGATCAAGAGGCGGGGAGGGGGGTAGGAGCAGCGGGCGGGACTCCCGGGAGAAGCAACAGGGCGCAGGGAGATCGAATCGATACAGAAGCTGGCTCATGCGCTCTGCACACTACGAACAAGATGGCTCGCCTAATAGTGATCTCCCTGTTTTTATTCGCTTCAGGTATGTAATAACTTGCCTTTTATTTGCACAAATCACTATTCTGTCACCATACTGAATATATATATAATCACCAAAGAAAAGTCCGAAAAAGACACATTTAACAGTATTTTTTTAGCAGTTATTTCCAATGTTTAGCCTTTGTCTATGGTAACTACTACGTTCTGTGCTTACTTTCTTTATTCATTAGGTAGCGATAATATTTTTTTAAACTTATGAGATTATGTCTGTACAATTTTGCATCATTTTATAAAAAATAAACAATTTTAGCGTGATTTATTTAAGGAGAATTATTTTTGCTTTAAAAATATAATTTTTCAGTTTACATTTCTATACTTACTTTACGAAAAATAAATAATTATTTTCTCTTATATGCTTCGTTTGTAAAAGCGTTAAAAGTGTTTTAATATTAGACTATTATACATTATAACTTGATTTGAAATAAAACCTGTAACCATAGATTTCAAACTATCTCAGCTCAGATTCATTGTGAAATATAATAAAATACACAAAAATTTAATACATCAAAATATGTGTTTGCAGATTGTTACGGAGATTTACTTCGAGACAGCGTCCATGTAACATCGGCAGCAGCTCGTCCAAACAATGAGCTGTGGTGTTATAAATGCGTAGCGGAGGTCCCGGAAGACAAATGTGCAGACCTCCGCCACAACGACTCTGCACTGATTCAGAAATGTCACAACGACCGACGAATGTGCATGGTAAAAAGAGCAGTTTCAATGCTCGTTAATTATTTTTATATTTCTATAAAAAAGTAAACGTTTCTGCTTTTATATTTCATAAACCATAATGATGATAAGTCTTTTTCTAAATAGATATTATTAAATTCGTACTGATGCAATTTTCAACGTTCAGGTTAAACGATTTTCCTTCACAACATCCACGGAAAATTCCACGACTGCGCAGAAGATGTGGGCGCTTGAGCGTAATTGTACGAAGCACTGCGAACCTGGCTGCATCGTCATCGGTGAAAGAACTAAACTGTACGCTTGCACTTCTTGCTGCTCAACACCCCTTTGCAACTTTACTTCCGGTTCGGCAACAGAACAGTTCCTGAACTACGTCTTATCAGTCCTCGGTTGTATTAATTTATTAATGATTTACATAATTGATAGACTATTAAAATAAATGGCTATTACACAACTGTATATTACCATAGACATCTTCAAAGGCAAACTAATTTCATACATGTTTGCATATGTTAATCTAATACAACTTTAATTTTAAAAATAACTTCTCGATAATACGTGCACCATATGTAACTAATAAATATTAACAAATAAAAACATGTCTTTTTATATAATCTCCAATCGCATCGAATTAATCATAACAAACAAAACGTACCTTGAAGGTGGTCTGTAACGAGAACACAAAAGAGAATTATGAACATGATGTCACTGTATATAGTATTATACTAAGTATCTATTTCGGTGACCTCACCTTACAATTACTCATTCTTATATATGTAGAAAATACGTTATCTTAGTTATTCAGGCATTCATCATGTGATTTGTTTTCACTACAAAATTAAGTAGTTCAAAATCACACCAAGAACACTCATATAAATACAGCTCAAGTTCCAGCCTAAAAAGCTTAAAGTACTAACATCTAAAATTAGACAAAGCCTAAGCCACATTTATTCCCAATAAATACCCGACACAAGCCCTATTGAGTATTTATAGTATAGAATAAAATTCTTGTTTCTAGAGTATATAACTGAGTACCAATGTAATATATGTTGAATCATAAATTATGGCCGAAAACTTTACTGTTTCTCTCTTTTTTGACTCGCCAGGTTTTTATACTTATGTATACATAGATAAATGTTTTTCATTCATACAAACAGATCAATAGAGGAAACCAGTCAAATCAAATATAAGTTAATCTGCTCCTTCGGAAAGTACCCCATAATTTTTATTAATCGATGAGTGAGTCAGTCGGTAAATTGTAAACGGGGTCATTTTTAAAATCAATTCTACTTCTATTAAATAATTACTACTCCATGAGTAAAGTTTTTAAAAAATATTATCTTAAATCAATAAACTAAGTTTATTTATAAAAAAATATTGTCATCCATGGTGAACAGTTTGGTTTTCCCCTAAGCATTGAAGAAATCGGAAAATGCTTAAGGGTATTTTAATTTATCCAAAGACTTTGAATGTATTTTATTGATGTGGACCATCAAACGTTATTTTTTTAATGCAGCGCCTGATCTGATCTTATTGCCAACTAAGTAAGAACTTAACACGTTCAATGCCACTACGATTTTTTCATTGATTCCGGTTACATTTCACGTTAAGATCACGTTAAGGATTGGCTTGTGTTTCAACTTAAAAACATGGCAAAAGAACTCAAGGATAAAATTAAAGATAAGTTTCATAATTTAGTCAGTGGTTGTTAATCTTTAATATAGTAGTTATGGTTAAAGTTATATTTTGTGTTAATAATAGTCTAAATAGCAATTTGTTGTGTTTGTGACGTATTTTATGTAAAGAAACTTGAAAAAAAGTATTAAAATGATACATTGTTTTGTCTATTGTTAGTATTTTACCAATTGATGCTTCAAAATTGTGAAACAACTAGTTTTATTAGATTTGCATAAATATTTTACCTAAATATTTCATGTTTTCATTTTAAATCAAAATCGCAAAAAAAAGGAAACATTATTACGAATTCTATAATTAAAGCCGATAAATATAATAAAAAAAGTTAAAATCTCTACTAATATTCTTTAGAGAAATGATTTTTTTGTAAGAACTGTCCAAGCTATCCTGATGGCGTTTTCTAATATAACCAGTAACAGTGAACTTGCCTAGTAAGTTCATGGAATGCCATGTGGGCTGATTAAGGAGTTCTTTACATCTGGACCATCATGTAAATGTTTGAATAATATTATATTGTCTACTCTGAAATTTTTAATAGAATCTGTGGATGCGTTTTAAAAATAATACCGAGCAAGAAAACTCACAGGTTGATACAAATAAATAATGTGGAATCATCTCTCTGGATCTCTTTTACAGATGAGTTTCCCACCAGAATCTATTCTTGAGCCTTTTTATTTTTAATTCATAGCAATAATTTGTTTGTATTTAATGTGAATATTTTGGGACATTGCTAATAATACTTTCCTAATCTTTAAGACAGAGCATAATAGGTGTCCAGTCAAGCATAATTTACTGCTTTGAAATTAATAATTTATTTTTTTCTTTGTATAACTAAATGACAATGAGGGGAAAACAAAAATTAATAATTTTATAATGTACTACCTTTATTTTTATAAACATGAATAATCTTGAATCATGTTAAAACAAATGTTAAACTACAGCAATACAAAAAGTATTAAATGCATGTGTTTAGCAATTAAAGGCAGTCTCTTAAGTTAGGAATGGTTTTCCTATGATATTGCATGAAAATATATGAAAGCAAATACTTAAATTGAAAATGCATTCTAGTATATAAGTTAATTTATTATGAATAAACAATGCACAGAAATAAATGCGGTTGCCTGTTTGCGACCTAGAAAATAGTTAAAATTTTATAACAATTGGAATGACCCACAGTTAACTTCTGAATGTTATCTTTATGAATGAATAAGGTAAAATTGATAGGACATTGTGTTAAACTTAAAATATTGCATTTTGTTTATATAAATATTACAGAATGAGCTTAAGAAAGCTGGCCACAATCAGCAATGACAAGTTTCTTTGAGGGTTTGCCAGACTGGGAACCATAAGCTTCAATTTGCTTCACAATATCCATGCCTTCAACAACATTTCCAAAGACAACATGTCTTCCATCTAGCCATGATGTCTTCACAGTGGTAATGAAGAATTGAGATCCATTGGTGTTGGGGCCAGCATTAGCCATAGACAGGACACCAGGTCCAGTGTGCTTCAAAACAAAGTTCTCATCAGGAAACTTTTCTCCGAAAATAGACTTTCCACCGGTGCCATTGTGGTTTGTAAAGTCACCACCTTGCAACATGAAATTGGGAATAACACGGTGGAATGTAGAGCCTTTGTATCCCATGCCCTTTTCACCAGTGCACAAGGCCCGGAAATTTTCACAAGTCTTGGGAGTAACATCTGTCCTAAGCTGAAACAATAGAACGTTTATAAATTTCAACCAAATTGCAGTGAAAATAACTTGTTAAACAAAAACAATATCTCATATCTACAAAATAACTATGTAAAACACTAAAACAGTTATATAATTACAGATTACTCTCGTTTATTTGTTAATTTTAAATAAAAGTATTATTTGGTAATAAAAATAACATTACATTCAGACTAGACTGCAAGTAAATTTTTAAGTAAATGTAAAATTAGACGCCACGCCGTTTGAAGACGGGCGTTGCACCTTAAAAAGGCGCTATAATAAAACGAATATTGTAAATCCTCCACGCTACGCTATTAGCTAGCTATCAAGGCTTTTAGACAATTTGACCTTCACTGTAATCTCGGTCAGAGTCAAAATGTGTATACTAAACGTATAGATAGATATACATACAATGCCGTTAATCATCGGCTATTATATTTATTACAAAAGACAATTTATTTGACTAGGACATCAAAAAGTACTAAAAATTATAATTGTAATGAAAATTAGAATCCATTCGACAGAGAGATAAAGCTCAGCATCAATATTAACACTTTAAGGAAAAGCGTGGTCAGACATTATCACGCCGGCCGGAATGACACTCCTAAAGACTAATTAATAAATAATTGTACATACCTCAACGACAATTCTTCCTAGAAGGGAACCATCAGCAGTAACGTCGAAGAAGACTCTAGGTAAAGACATTTTGATGATTTTCGAGTACCGAATGCTCTAGAAAATCTTTTAGAATCACAGCGCAATGACGATGCGTCTCTCGGCAATGCCGGACGGAAATTAAAAAGAGTCATAGACAAATATACTATTGCCACTTCCTGTCAACAGATTCTTTAATTCGATTTTGTTTTCATAGCATTTTTATCTCGGAGCAATTATTGAGCCCGTAGAGCGAGTTAAATTGAACGTTTTTTTAAGCAGTCATGCTCATTCATAAAATGTACTTAATAGTGCAATAGAATGGGACGACCTCGCTAAAATGAAAGTACGGGTTATAGGGACATACAACATATTAATTTACTTGTAACTTGAAGTCACGGAAGAGGTCCACGAGCAGACGGCTCGCGGACTCTGTAGAAACAATCTGGCTGGTGCACGACGACAACACAGTGACAACGTCCACTTTGCTACAACTCGGCAATCCCTGTTGACGCAAGATGGACAATAGACTACCTTGGGGGCACGACATAATCCAAAGGCCCCTTGACAAGAGAATCGAACCTCGGCTTGAATGACAATTGATAAAGAATCTAGTCGGAGGAAGGTTTAAGTCATCAAATTGAGTTTAACCTGAGGAAAACATGCATGACCACTAGCATTCGAAATTCAAATTTCCAATACTGCTGTTTATACAGATCCTTGACATTAAAAACAATTTCAACATGACATGAGTGATTCAAAAAGCGGCATGACACATGATAATAGTAGGTGTAGTAATATACGTTGATAATCTCAAAACAATAGTTTGTTTCAAACAAGTGACCAGACTGGTGATCAAAATTAAACAAAACGGCTTCATGGATGGGGTGAGATATATAGTCTCTTTTTAGTATTCATTTTTACTATTAAATTAACATTTAATATCAGTTAGAACAGTCAAACCATGCACTAACTGGCACTAACTATCTTATTGTTACTCCTTTTTATACTTTAGTTCTATTTTAGTTCAGAGCTTTGCTTTTATGGGATGTCTACTCTACAGTTTATTAGCTTAACTTGGTCCCTCAAATAAATAACGTGGCAATTTTAAAAAGTAACAAGTACAAGACAAAATTTCAAATTAACTTAACAATACTCTCAATATATACTTCCTACTTGATTTTTCTTTATTCGTCTTAATTCAAGGTTCAATTGTATGAAAATTTATTTTTATGTTAAAATATTTGTAAAATATTGTCTAATTAATGTCAAAAATAAAATATTTTTACAATAATTACCGAGTTTCCAATACTTTTTGTTACTCATTTTAAAATATTATATGTAAAAAGATCGTAGTAATTTTGTAACGAATGTGAAAAGTCACTGATGACAGTTGTTTATTCATTATTTACTAGTTCATTTGAATTAGATTTGTGTAGTCAGTGCTTGTGTAGATAATTTAATAAAATTTTGTTTTGTTAAATGTAATTTGAATTTTCTTTTTATAAGAAGACATATCATACGGCCCAATTAAACAGATAATACGAAGCAATGGGTTTAGAATCTATTAAATATAAGAAAGGACATTTAGAAATCTTGGATCAGTTGCTTCTACCATTAGAAACAAAATATGTAAAGATAACGGGAGTGGAAGATGGGTGGAAAGCTATCAATAAAATGCAAGTATGTTATTTTAACTAATTATGCGATTATTTGAGGGATAAAGTTAACAAAAAGTTGTAGCTATTTTTTAAGAAATAAACATGGTTTATGGTATCTTGCCCCAATAAATCATAAACAGTCCAGGTTACAGTAATTGATAGAGCTCTTTATAGAGTTATTTTTATTCTAAGATTTGTAAGTTTTCAAAAATTCTATTTCATGATGAGACAAGCCATTTTAAATAAAGAAAAGACTCAATTAAATAAGAGATTATCATATATTTTTATATTATAATTAAGATAAGTTTTATGGTGTTGTTAATTTATTAATTATCAAAGCAGATACCACAGTCTAAATGAGACAGATAACAGAAATCACTGTTAGCAGATATACATAACAAATTACTGTTATTAAATATATGTAAAATAGTTAATTTGCCGTTTTTATCATTTCCAGGTCAGGGGTGCACCAGCCATAGCTATAGTAGGCTGCTTATCTCTTGCTGTAGAATTACTGAAGGATAATGTTATTGACAAAAAGGTTATGAGACAAGAGGTCAGTCATCTAATACATCTTATATCAACTGTTGTTCTTAAAATTTTTATTTTATGTTTGTCATCTAAAATACTTATTGTTAAATATTTGCACATGTTAGTGTGGAATGAAGATAATGTAAGCAAATAAAATTTATATTTAAACTGGTCTTAGATTGAAGGTAAACTGAACTACTTGGTATCAGCAAGGCCAACAGCTGTAAATATAAAGCTTGCTGCTGAAGAATTATTGAGTTTTGCAAACACATTAAGTGCTAATGATGATATCTCAGCAGAAGATTTTAAAGAAAGGTAAATTACAAAGAGGAAATATGTGTGATGAAACTAAACAATTTAATGAATTTTTTTTTCAAAGTTTTGATTGTGTGTGGTATGAAAACTACTGTTTTGAAATTCTCATTGCTGTTATACTTTCTTACATAGTTAATCCAGCTTATAATTACTATTGTAAAGTATTAACTATTCAAATACTTTTAGATTTATCACACGCATTGAAAGTATGCTAACTAAAGATATACAGGATAATAAAGCTATTGGGAAGTTTGGTTGTGAAGCTATTCTTAATAGATTAGAAGGTGGTTGTCAAGTAAAACTACTCACACATTGCAACACTGGTTCCTTAGCTACAGCTGGTTACGGTACTGCTTTAGGAGTCATCAGATCTCTATATGAATCTAAAAGACTAGGTATTTAAATGCATATTCCACTTTAAAGTTAATACTTGGTTACCTGAGTGAGTCAATTTATTTATTATTTTATTGCAATGCATATTGATGGACTTAAATATTCATTAAGATATGTTGTTTTATAATTGAATTATAAAACTAATATAGATACTAAGTTCACTACACTAATCCAAACATGTTAAAAATATTTGCAATTTCGTTGTTCAGGACAATTGGCTCAAAACATAGTTATATTAAGCTGTATTTTCCTGATGTTTATTCAAATTTCTATGTATATCCTTTACATTTTATTTCAGAGCATGTATATTGTACTGAAACTCGTCCTTACAACCAAGGGGCACGACTAACTGCTTATGAACTAGTTCAAGAAAAAATTCCTGCAACACTTATAGTGGATAGTATGGTTGCAGCCCTAATGACTTCTAGAATAATCACTGCTGTGGTTGTGGGTGCCGATAGAGTATATTCTTATTTTTATCATAATTTAATAATTTTGAGTATAAAACATAATTTTATTTTTAAACAATGAAAACTGTTTAGGTGGCTGCTAATGGAGATACAGCAAATAAAATTGGAACATATCAAATTGCTATTATTGCTAAATACCATAATATACCTTTTTATGTTGCTGCACCATTAACATCAATAGATTTATCTATACCATCAGGGGACCAAATAAAAATTGAAGAAAGACCTGAAAAAGAAATGACTTATATTGGAGAACATAGAATAGCAGCACCTGGTAATTGTTCACAATTTCATCTGTTACAAACTAATTAATGTACCACAATTTAATGTACAATATGCAATAAATCTGGTATATATTATACTCAATAATATATAAAAATATTCATAATCCAAATCCATTCTCTAATGTTTTAATTCTAACCAAAATGTAAGATTGTTGAAATATTCTATTTATATATGTTAGTTGACAAGACAAGTTAAATAAAAGCTTGTAAAAATTACAGACTTGGTCAGGGCTTAAAATGGTTACATAATAATCTTTCCAAATTATAATTTAATTATATTTTATATTTCTCAAAAAAAATTTATATACATTTCATTAATGGTTCAATAAGTTATCTCAAGCACCATTTAACATCTCACAGGTCCTTAATTAATTTAATTCCTATGCCCTAAAGATCCAACAAGAAGTTAAATTATACCATATTTTGTTTCAGGAATTAATTGCTGGAATCCATCATTTGACATAACCCCAGCTACATTGATTACAGGTATAATAACCGAAAAGGGAGTTTACGATCCAGACTCTCTTAAACAACTTATATGATTGGTACTGGTTAACAAAAACATGTTTTTCTTATTCTGTTCTTTCGCTAGATACTACATTACGAATTATGATAGGAAAATGTTAGGATATACATAGTAAAGCATAAAAACCAGCAGAGTGTATAGTCATCAGATTTCTGTCTATGATGTATAAATTGAAAGAAATTTATAATATTGGGTTAGGGGAATCCAGATTTATAACTGTGTCAAAATACATCTTCCACTTTATGGCTGTGCTCGATTTGTTTGTAAATGTGCAAATACTGAGCAAATATTTAACGTTGTAATATGCTTATTGATAAGACTGCACATTTCTGTGTCCAAAGCAAATGTCACCAGAGCTAAATATCAACTCTAAAATCTGCTTACTTTATTAAACATGGTTGCTATA
The DNA here is from genome assembly GCA_018247575.1 of Eurytides lysithous rurik. NCBI lineage: Eukaryota > Metazoa > Arthropoda > Insecta > Lepidoptera > Papilionidae > Eurytides > Eurytides lysithous. Next base: position 17,195 of record DWHO01000397.1, read on the forward strand.
GTGTTGATAAAATGTATAATTATTTCTGTAATGTAAAGTATTTTTAAGCTCAATTTATTGTAACAATTTTGTATATGAAATAATTATATATAAAATGTATCGCTAATAGAAATATTTGCAATAAAATGTCAATCATACTAAATTATCTTGTTTTGATACTGATTTTGACTTTCTTCATATATTCTCTAGCAAAACATTATCATTACAGTGCAATAACACTTTTAATTTTTTATCTGTGAAAACTATTTTTAGCTGTTTTATTGCGATGTGATATCTTAAAAACGTAAAATTATAGAATTTAGTGTGTGGATATTTACATATCAAATCAATAAAAATCGGTATTAAGGATAAAAAGTGCCAGTCGTAAGTCAGAGCAATTTATTTTGTACCACTCAAAGTTGTTTCAAGTGATTTTCTGGAATGTGTGCGAATTGTTCGCTTGCATCTAACAAAAAAGTTTTTTAGCAACATTTTGCTAGACCCGCATGTAAGGGATGCCAGAAAGGACATAAAAAATTTCACCGCATTAGGTACAATTTTATATGGCTTTAGGATGTTAAAAGGTTGTCTAAAATTAAAGATGTTTCACCTTGCATTTTCATAGATTGGGTTGACAGGGTTGTTGTCTTATCAGTTTCTAAACTATTCGCCCAGATTGATTAGTGGGGGTGGACGCAAATCTGCAACCGAGCCAATTCAACCTTAGGTGTTTTTTTTTATATTGGTAGAATATAACGAGAATAGACTCCTCGTAGAATATCATCTCAAGGATCGCGAGTTTGCGAAAGCCCCTTCGATTTTGAAAGGAAACTAGCGGGTTTACAGACACTCGTATAGTGTGCACGAGTCTGTCTGGCAATTCCAAAGAATACTAAGTAAACTTACGCGTGCTTTCTTGTTTTGGAGCGTCGTAATAGAAATTTGGGGGTTTACGTCCTATGCTGCGGTATAATTGACAAACACTAGGGTATTCGCCTCTAAAGCCGTTTCAAAGAGGTATAGTTATTTAATGTTTTTTTTTAATCTAAACCACCGTTATGCGTCCATAGTAGTAATTTGATGCTACATCTCTTGAAGTGTTGAAGTGTTTGTACTCGAATGCCACTATGTCAGTTCGTATCCAGGACCAAAGTACGAAGCCAATCCAATTGCAACGAGGTGTACGTCAAGGAGACGTAATCTCTCCAAAACTGTTTACCGCCGCACTGGAAGATGCTCTTAAGCTCTTGGACTGGACCAGACTTGGCATCAACATTAACGGGGAGTACATCACTCACCTTCGATTTGCCGATGATATAGTTCTCATTGCGGAATCTCTGGCAGACCTCAGTACAATGCTCGATGACCTCAATCGAGTATCTCGACAGGTGGGTCTCAAAATGAATATGAACAAAACAAAGCTCATGTGCAACGCTCTTGTTCCGCCCCACCCTATTAGAGTTGAGAACTCATCTCTCGAGATTGTTGATGAGTATATATACCTGGGACAGACGATTCAGTTAGGTAGATCCAATTTCGAGAGAGAGGTCAGCCGCCGAATCCAACTAGGCTGGGCGGCGTTCGGGAAGCTACGGAAAGTCTTTTCGTCCAAAATACCCCAGTGCCTCAAAACGAAAGTGTATAATCAATGTGTGTTACCAGTGATGACCTATGGTACTGAAACTTGGCCGCTGACTATGGGTCTCATAAGAAAGCTCAGAGTCGCTCAGCGGGCGATGGAAAGAGCTATGCTCGGAGTGTCTCTACGGGATCGAATCAGAAATGATGAGATCCGTAGGAGAACCAGAGTCACCGACATAGCTCAACGGGTTGCGCATTTGAAGTGGCAATGGGCGGGGCACATAGTCAGAAGAACCGATGGACGTTGGGGACTTAAGGTGCTAGAATGGCGGCCTCGCACTGGTAAGCGCAGCGTAGGTAGACCCCCAACTAGGTGGACCGACGATATTTTAAAAGTCGCAGGGAGCCGGTGGATGCGGGTAGCCAAAGACCGCCAAATGTGGAAGACCATGAGAGAGACCTATGTCTAACAGTGGACGTCCATTGGTTGACGACTTAGAGTGTACCGAGTCTTATTTTCTGAATAAACGATGGACGAAGAACGCCCACATTCCCCCAGGTCACCTACGTTATATAATTTACATAAAAATGTAACACCTACTCAAATTGGAGCCAACGCAAGAATGTTAGTCAAGAACGTCATGATTACATAAATTTCCATTTGACTGCCTCTTTTCTGTGGCTTAATGGTACAGACCTGCGGTTTACAAACCGGAGGTCGTAGATTCAACACACACAATGACTTTGTGTTGTTGTTATTACTTTGTTTAGGGCATTACGGGCTGATCACTTGATTGCCTGAAGTGTTAGATGATGCCGTGAGTGTGAGCGAGTGCCGTGCATTGGATGGGCAGGTAAAAAGTCGGCCCTGGCTTCTTATCGACGTCATCTCACGGTGGCTTGGAGAGGTCGTTATTAAGAGGTCAGCTTAATGTCACGGTCCGCCTTTGCGCCTGATCTCTCTCCGACTATGCCAGTTATATGTTCCGTCAGGCTATGAGAGTAAAGAATGAGTGAGTGTACCTGTGCCTCCGCAAACGCTTGTGCACTACAATTTATCCTGCGCACTTGGTTGACCTCTTGTAGATCGACCGCCATGATTGGAACCGGTCGGGAGGACTTTATTATTATTATTATATTAGTTATTTCTTTTAATTCTCGTCTGGTTGGGTTTATAAATATACATATTGATATATCAAATAAATACAATAAAGTAAATAAGATACAAAAATATATACTATAAAATTAATATAATAAATAAATATTAAGACCTGTTTCGGCTTTCACGAGGTTCTCATCATATGGGATGGTAATGTCCACCAAAAATACCCGCGACTGTGCCCGGTCCATCAACACTATATCAGGCTTGTTCGCAAGAATCGTCCTATCCGTGATGATGGGCCGATCCCAATAGAGCTTGGCGCGATCATTTTCGAGCACGGCCTTCGGTAAGTACTTATAGTACGGCAGTCTCCGATCCACGAGGCCGTATTTCAGAGCGAGCTCCTGATGTAGGATCCTGGCTACTAGGTTGTGTCTATGCTAGATATTGCTAGATATTCAGAGTTAGAAAGCATAGAACAACCGGAGATGACATGCCGAAGCGACTCCCTAGGACGGCGACAAGCTCGTTGGACGTCGACGGTGCCATCCCTTACGATGTATCGCCGATAGTTGTTCGTCTTAATAACCTGATCCTGTATCGCACAGACAAACCCTCGGTTTCCCCAAAGAGATCACAGAAACGTAGCCAGTTAAGGGAGGCGACAGTATCTACGAAAGGTTCGTGTAGAGCCTTGTAGAACCTTCCGTGTAGTTCTTTCTCTTTCCATATGGTCTCCCGATCGGAGATGTTTAGTACTCCCAGGTCCCGCCATTGCTCGTGGGCCAATGATAGAGGGGTAAGCCCTTTATCACAGCTAATGACGTCCGTGTAGAGTGACTCACCTGATTTCGCCAGGAAGTAGTAGCGGAGGCTGCACACCTCGCGATTGTGCATGGAGAGGGCGCTTAAAGAGCCCCAACCACCACGTTTCCGCGGCAAGCACAGCCTCATCACTGACGATCTCGGATGATGCATCCTATGGGACGTCATAGTAGTGCGGACTTTTCGGTCCAGGGCG
>DWHO01000398.1:0-20868 GCA_018247575.1 Eurytides lysithous rurik
GTTGACTGGTAGAGAATGCCAAATGGCATTAAGTCCGCCCTTTGTAATACCTGGTATTGGTTTGCAATAAAGTGTAAGTAAAAAAAATTTTTTTTGCACACTAAAGTCCGTGTTAACAGAAGTCATCATCTCTTCGCGAGATTAGAGCGGTTTTTACTATTCTTGGCTTTTTGTGTAAATGTTTACATTGCATCTGCTTACCATGCATAATACAACTGAAATCCACAAAAGCATATACACACAAAGCCTTACTAAATTCTATATGTAATCCACTGACAGATACAATACATTTAATTTAACAACGCAGTGCCCTATAGAAGAAGAGATCAGCCAACTATGCAGGATTAATTATAGTGCGCAAACGCTTTGACATACACAGCTGCACTCACTCTTTCTTTACTCTTATAGCCTGATAGGAGGTATACCCGAAACGACCGGAAAGAGATCAGGCGACGTTATAACAATCTCTAAGTAACAACTACTTCCAGCCACCTCTAGATGGTGTCGACAAAAAGCCGAGAGGTACTTTTTATATGTCCATTCGACGCATGAATCATTTTAATTTTTAGGCAATCGAGTGATCCTCCCGTAATTCCCCAACCTAACCTTAATAACAACATACAGTCATTGTCCTCCACGAAATTCGAGCGCACGACTTTTATTCTTAAAGCGCGTATGTCACTAGGCCATGATAAGGCAGTTTGATAAATAATTAATGTAAATTTTATTGCGAGGCGGCTTCTAGTATATAAAATTTGGACATTTTGTGTATAAATCAAAACGATAAATCAAAGTTTTATGGATAACGGAATTTTTATGGAAGAGAAGTGAGAGGGATTGAGGGTGCGGAAGGGGGGAGGGAGAGAGGAATAGATAAAAAGAGGGGTGGGAGCGGGAGGAGGGGTAGGGAGGGGGATGGGCCACCGGCCACCTCATTCGCCGGATGAAACGCAGTAGCAAAAACACTTCCACTTTACGCCGATTTTCTATGAGGTCGTGGTAATAATCCGGTTCTAGCCGGCACATTCAGCAGTGGAAACAGCTACGTGGCTCTACCACCGTTTATTTAGACCACGTGGAAAAAGCCGTTTGAAATGTTAAAATGATGAGAAATAAAATTTCCGAATGCTTGAGGTGTTATTGGAAAATAATGAGGTATGCAAAGCTAAATAATTGTAGCGAATTGAAATAGTAAAAAAATGACGATAATAACTTCATTGTTTCTAAGATACCGTGAATGAAAACAATATTGCGTAAAGAGTTTGTCACTTAACTTACTATCAATTTTTCATTAATGAAAAAAATCAAGTGAAAAAACTTTTTTGTTTCGGGTTACCCGTTCCTAGATATGAGATTAACATAAAACATTTCTTCAGAAGTAAATAACTCTGGATTGTACATCTATATGGGATTTGTTTGACACATGCGAATCCTCTGTGTAAAACATAATATCACTTTTGAATTTAAGGCAAGGATTAATTAGATTACATTTTACAGTTCGAGAGCTTATAATTAATTAACTCCTTAAACAAGAATCCGTACAAAATTGTTAAATGACGAGGATAGAAAAGTTTTTTCGGACACACGCCAGTTGTGCCCCGCTCTATGATTAAATTTAACGACTATAAAGTGCTTTAAATATTTTCAATTACAATCGGATCTGCCGTCCATAAGTAAGAATATAACAACTAGTGGAGCAACGGTGTTAGCTAAACTTCAAAAGAACTACTGAACCGATTGCGAAAATCATATTTAAAATTTAAAATTTATAACTTTATATGGACCATATAATATGGTACATAAGGTTTGCCCGCCTTTCTGCCATATTTAACACCAGAATCTTACAATATTTTGGCCATTTAATGCGCCGTGAGGACGCCATGGAACGCCTGGTTGTGCAGGGTAGAGTAAATGGAGCTATATCTCGTGGAAGATCACCTTTGCGCTGGACTGACCAGATCAAGGCCCTAACCAACGTGTCGGTCAATGAGAATGCCCGCCAAGCATCTGTCCGGGACAAACGAAGACCTGTTGTATTGCACGCCTCCAAACAACATGCTTGACCACGACTGCTCTGCCAAGAGCATACGAATAAGAAAAAGAGTTATTTTTTCATTGAATATTTAAACCGTCAACACCCTTATAACTCATTATCCGGTTGGAGCCGACCAATTCAGCAACAAGGGAGCTGCTGCATGGTCCCACCACCGTAATAAAAACCTTTGTGGTGATATAGTAACGTTGCCAGCATTTTTTCCGCAATGTGGTAATTCTGTTTGGCGGGAGGCCGACTTCTCTCTCCCCCTCCCTCTCTTACACTCCTTCTCCTACCCTTTTCCAAAAATTCCCACCAGCCAGCCCTTAAAGAGGGGAACTTTTTAAAGGGGGAGGGAGAAGGAGTAAGAGGGAGGGAAGAGGAGGAAGGAAGTAATTGGGGGGACCCCTCGGGGATTGAGAAAGAGGTAGGGACGGGAGTCAGATAGGGAGGAAGGAAAGGGAGAGCCACCGGCCACCTCACTCATCGGACGAAACGCGGAAGCAAAAATATTTCCACTTTACGCCATAGTTGTTGTCTACAAAAAAAAAACAGAGTTAGAACATACAATTTTGCATAAAAATCCGAACTGGAATAGCAAATGAAAAACCGAAATTTGCCATTCTCTACGACCTGTGTACAGAGCAACAATATTTGCATATTAATTAAAATGATAAGTCATTTAAAAATCAATTTGATGCCGGTTGATGTGTCCCGGCGTAGAACAATTGATCCGATCGTCCAATATTGGCTGTGTGAAATAAAAAGGTACGAAAAGAAATTATTGGCGATAAGAGTTTGTTTGTTTCATTGAACGTTCTTTACGTTTGATCTTTTTAGTAACGGTGATTTGTTTAGCTGATTATAAATACGTAGACGCGATATAATTATAGGAGTGGTTTTGAAAAGGCATATATTTTTTTATATTGTAGGAGAGAACGGGATGGGTCACCCACCACTTCACTCACTGAGGTGGCCGGTGGTCCATACCCTCCCTCCCCTCAATCCTTCTCTCACTCTCGTTCCCGCTCCTCCTCCTCCCTTTCCCTATCGATCATCCTCCCTCCCTCTCTTAAAATTTACCCCCTTAAAGACTGGCAACGCATTTGCAATAATTATAATAAAAATGCTAACTGTCGCCTCAACACCTTTTACCAGCGATTACATAATATAGTTTAAATTGGGAGATACCATATCAATACACAATAAAAAACGATTATTTAAAATGTAAAGCGAGGAAAAATTTATTAATAAACTTTAGCAAATTTCTCGTCGGGCCCATTTTACATAAATACCTTGGTTTTATTGCGTAATGTTGATATCATGCAATTAATATAGGACAAATTTTCTGTAGAAACTCATATGAGATTACATTTGGGGCTGGAAGTAAGATAATAACAAAGTTTTATTCTAAAAAAATACAACCATGAAACCATGCAAGTCGCGGAACATTTTATATTTATATTATTTATCAAAACATAAGACAGTTCACGGAACATAAAAAGCGACATGATCATAGATCATATCGAAACGTCTTTGTTACTAATAAATAAATAAATACTAAGATGCCTCCAAGGCTTAACTCATTATGCACGCAATTTGAACTTTGTGGAACTTTCCCAGGTTTTTTAATCTATAAAAAGTGGCCTTTGAGACATAATATAAATATTCAATATAATGCATGTACTTAAAAACTTAACAATTTGTCTCATCTTTGCTGTGTGAAAATAGGACAAAACGATTAGTATAAAACGGATATTTTTGTGAAAAGCAGTCATGCACTGATTCAAGTTTTATTTCAAATTAGATTAAACCATCACCAGGACAATTGATTCCTTATTTTTAGAAAATAATGTTATAAATTTAGTCTGATTGACCGAGCAGATCCTGTCTTACCATTCTTCGTTCATGAGAACTGATAAAGATCTTGATGACTGAGTCCGTATAACCTTTTTGGCGCTTTCGCTATTTTAAAGGTTAAGGATAACAAACACACAGACAACCTGTGCGATCTGTACAATTTTATTATAGTATAGACTTTTTCAGAGTCGAAAATATGGACACAGTCTGCCATCAAATAACGTGAAGCCGGATTTTGAGACGCTTCGTGATATACCGACAGGTATTTTCAGGTGCACTACAGACGAGGTATGCGGGTTTACCTATGCATTAGAAAATTGTTGGTTATATAATTTAGACGCTTATATTTGGCTAAGGGCCTCGAGTACTATATACGGACTACAACAGCCATCCAATAAATCGAATCGAATAAATCGTCAATCGTCATCGAATAAAAAAAAAAATTTTAGTCGATTAGCGATCGAAAAGCATCCAATACCATTGTATTAAATAATTATTTAAAGCTTGATTACAAACCGCATCATTTGAAAACAACGCTCCCGCGTGTTCGTGATCTATGTAATATAAAAATGGACAATAATATGTTGTAATGTAGAAAGTACTAAGCTCTTGCTTAAGAAACGGTTACAATAAGCACGTCTTGTTCTAAAGTTAAACTGTGAGAATGCCATAAATATAGTCGGCGGCGCTAAAGCCACGATCCGCATTAGATCATGTCATGTCTTAACAACTAAGCAAATGTGTATGTGGGTCATTCATTGTATCATTCTTTTAAAATATCCAATTTGGCGGGATTTTGAAGAATAATAAAAATGAACAAACTTTGTTCATTACGCGTGGTCTCGCTAGTGTTATCAAGGGAACTAAAAGGGCTCGGGACCACTGATTTCTTGTTATTTAAATCATTTTATTTAGATGTGGGAAAGGCGATATCATGGGCGATATCATACCATGGTAATGATGTTTTTTTTCCTGGGACATAATTCAAAAATTATCTATCGGTAAACAACGTTGTAATGACATAACAGTTAACGTAAATTTTAAATTAATGCAATAAATTGATGCAAAAAATTATAGACGTATTTTTTTGCTGCGATTAGTTTTGCGGGTTGAGGCATCCACGGTAATGATGTTTGAAAGCTTGGCATCATATGTTTTATAAGAAATATCTTAAAATTACACAAATTAACAACGGTAACAATAAGTGATCTCCTTAAAAATAGATAGATCGATAATAATTTATATAAAACCTTACGATGCTAATAATTGCATGGACGCTGAAAATATATTTTCAAAGAATCATCCAAGTGATTCTTCAATCTGCTCATTAAGCATCACCCAGCCCATTCTCACTCTTAACATTTTTATTATCGTTTTAAGCTCTTTATGTACGAGACATAGTTAAAGATTGAGAGATTGTCTGATTTATTGTCTTTAAACAGTGGTATTTACGCAGATTTTGCTTTTTTTCATTGTTATAGCATGAAAAAATCTTAACGGTTCATCCTCGGTTTTTGCTTTTCTTTAGATTCTTGGTTCGGGCGTAGATGATGGAGTGTGTTATCAAAATCCCGAATACTTCTCGTTTCATCATATGTCTTACTACGATATGCATTGGGCTTTAAGAAGATATCGTAAAACAAGTCCAGATACGGGAAGAAAACCATAACAAGGCATATAAATATATTTTTTCCGCAGCATAAATACAAGGACGGCAATTACTTACAAAAAAATAATAAAAGATTTTTAGTGCATTATATCACAATTTCTTCCCAACTTGAACACGCAGACGAAAATTACTTAAAAAATTTAAATAAATAGCAATTAATAAAATTTATTTTTTACTGCACATTGAGCACTGTTATTATGATCATATTAAAATTTGTGAGCCACTCTATTAGCCACAGTAAAATTCATTCTAATAGGACAATTGTAACGAAAATTTTCATATAGACTTTAAAGAGCTGTTTTGAAAACTTATTAGAACTTATTCAGTATAGTAAAACCTGCATCTAACACAGAAAGCTTTGTATTGTTTTTTCGTATAGATATTAAAAAAATATTTTACTACATTTTATTTTATTTTTATATATAACAGCGACATCTGCCTAATAACTAACAAAGTATGGCATCTAATACTATGACAGTACGTCATAAGTTGCAAAAAAATACGACAGATGTCGCTTCTGAAATAGTCGTACAATGGCTTCGGCAACGAAGTAAATTATAGTGCCTCACCAGAAATAATTTTAAACTGAACTATTAAAACTATTACGTCCAACAGATATTTAAAGTTAAAAAGACTTGAAACGCCACAACATTGTTAATTTTTTGCATATTAATTTATACAAATACGTGTAATACCGGGTTAACTGAGAAAATGCCTCAAAGTATCAAAACCGTATATTTTGTTGTTTTCTTTTAAATTATATCTACAATATTACATTAATTAATAAGCTAGCCATACCCATACTTACAAATAAAGATTATACACGTGTATTATGATATTATAAAGAGTAAAGTAATGTTCTTTTTAAAATGTTTTGTTGTTGTTTGCTAAAGATATTTAAGTAAGTTAGGTTTTAAATCATTGTTTAAAGCAGGCGTCAAAGATGAAAAGGATAATTGGAGTAGAGACATACCAAAATGCCTATCGAATTTCTTTTATTAACTCTACATATTTTTAGAGAACAGAACATCATTTTAAAAACAATAAGAAAAAAGATTTATATAAATAATCATGGTTAAGTCGTTTTTAACTTTAAAAGTATATTTTTGGACGTAATAATATAACACATTTAAATTATTTACATGTTATAGAGCGAAGCGATGATTAGAGTAATAAATAAAAAAATCACTGGAATATTCTATTACGTAATAAATTAGAAAAGAGAAAAGATAACTTTTTCAATCGATAACGCAATAAATTACCACCATCTCTTCAAGGCAACTCTCTAAGGAAACGATTTTTCACCCTATATAGTGCACACTTTTAAACAGCTTCTGCATTTTTCTCTAATGGTAAAACTCTTAGATAAGAGAATGATGAGATGTATCAGATGAGTTCGTCTTGGAAGAACAAACTATTGCCAGTTATTTATGAAACTGTTGCCATTACCAGTTATTCTACCGCAAAGCAAGTATTCTCTCTGTAATAAATTTCACATTTGACAACAATTAATAGTCCACTTTTTCTTGTTTTTATTTCAAAAAGACACCTGAAATTTTACCTTTAAATTATTGTTCAAGTTCTATAATGTTTTCTCAATTAATTTTTTGAATTTTCTAATAACAAACGGTGAAATTATTTAGCAGTATAACTTTCCTTCGACACTCCCATAATCTAAATATACGTACATGGTGTGTAAGCATGTATACACAAAACTGTGGTAAAAATAGTTTTAAATAAGGTGTACATTATGTGCGTTTTCAGATTTAATTGTTTAGACACAGCAACCATCAAAGATCGATAACATATTTTACTAATTTCCTGTACATTCCGATTTCTTATAACGTAATGTTATGTTATGTGACTAATCGCATATTTTATTTCATTTAGGTATAGGGGGAGTTACGTTAAAACTGAACAAATTTAAACGAACTTAGGCGAATTTAGTATTTGATGAAATTACATATTGCCATCACAAATCATATCAATTTGCACGATTTCATTTATTTTTATTAATTACAAAAGCTCTTGCGCGCAGTCTAGCTAGTCTAGCTGTTTGAAAGTAGTTTGATTTCAATTCTAACTATTTTCTGTAACATCCGTTGATACCTGTGGCCTTTACGAGGTTTTGATAGAGAGCCTTGTATAATCGGTGCCACGACGGGGAGAGGAACTTTATATATTTCTGAAGATAGATAAGAAGGTAAAAATGCTGATAAATTTATTTTAAAATATTTTATTTTAATAATTGTTACTTCAATAATGACAAAATAAAAAATAACGAAAATCCCATTAAAAAACATATCACATCTACTCTACAAGCTACTGAGTTTACATGTATACAAACACCACATTACACTTAATACGTATGTTAGACTCATAGATGTAAAAATTACTAATTTAACAAGCCCTTTGCTTTAATACTGCTAGAAAGTTGAACACATTACTGATTTTTATATGCTCGCTTCCAAAGCGCGGATTTTTAGGCAAAATTCCCTTACTGGGAGTTGATTTCCAAATTGTTAAAATACTCTTTCTTCCTTTCTTTACTGCGTATATTTGTGTGTAATTTGATGACGAGGAATTATTGATAATCAGAATGAAAAGTAATTAGTTTGTTAATTGCGTCGGATCTTTGAATGGTACTTATTACGTTTACAATAACTTGAATAGAAGTCTGGGTTTTTGGCACGTGGCCTTATTTTGAAATAATCAATTGCACTCAATCAAGCTCGAGACAGCGGCGGTAGGATCGCGATAGAGCTGGAGTTACATGCGGTTGTTAAGTTTTGTGTGTTACTGATTGTTTAAAGCATTTATCTATAGACCCAGTGTTAAAATATTATTATCGAATCTCGCCAAAGGTTGTATAAGAACTAGGAATTCGAAAGTTGTTTAAAATCGGCAATTGGGTTAACTAAAGCCACTTTCGTTAAGAGATAGAAATTTCGAAGCTAATAATATCAGAATTATATAATAGTGTCACAAATACTTGTTCTTTCATTAAGCACTAATAGGCTAAATTATCAGCAATGCAGTAAATCAGAAAATAAAATATCTCTTATATATGTCTGCGGTTATAAATGACGCCAAAGCGACAGTATATTAATTTATAACCACAAAAACGATTTCAAATTTTAAAGACGTCGCCTAATTTCTATACCGGTTTGTTAATTGCTTCATATTAAGTCTCTGTCAGTTACTCATTTTAGTCTAATGATAAAACTGGTGTGCAAAGCTGTAAAGACTTATTGATTGTACGAGATCAACTGTATATTTATGGGAACACTACCGAAGACCTCGACTAATCATACGTGCAAAATATCACCTGTTCCATATTTTCGACGTAGAAAAACGTTACGTGGTAATTAAACCGGGGCTGCTAGGTACTTAGTGTTCCTCAAACTTTGTTTTCAACATATCTTAAAAGCTATGTGAGCAAATAATTCGCCCTTTTACATCTTTGTTATGCAAAGAGTTAAGAGCATTCTACATTAGTAGAAATACAGAGTATTCTAATTTTTAATTATTTTTTTATATCCAATAATTTTAAAGTGCAATCGAACCGTTACTAAGGTCGTAAGTAGGTATGTTTTGCCAGTTTAAAAGAAAGACGTGCTACCAAACGAAATACTAAATTGAGATTTAGTACATTTTTGGTCAAATTAAATGGCAAAAGCTGTTGTGGACCATTACGAACCGTGTTATCAGTTCAATTCCGACACGTGACAAAAATTTCGTCTTTTTCTTTTTAAAAATATTTGCGACATAGATATTAATACCCTAATGCCATAAATTTAGTTGCATTGAGTCCCTGAATAAAATTATAAGAATCTTACAATATACAAGTTATTTATAAAACTGTATCCTTTTTTCTTATCTAATAAAAACAATATGTTAAAACAATTACTCAAAGCAATAATATATCATGCGGCCCGTCTGCAAGGAATCAATATTTTTATCATAATAGCTAATATTATCCTATATTTATTTTATGGAGCAGGCTGACAAAAGAGCAAGCGGCCCACCTGATGGTAAGTGGTGACCACCGCCCGGACATTTGCAGCATTACAAAAGTAGCAGATGCGTTGCCATATTTTAAGGGAGGGAAGTTGTGAAAGAGGGAGGGAGGAGCAGAGAGGGAATGGAAGGGGGGAGGGGATGAAGGAAGAAGAAAGAGTGATAGAGGGGTGAAGGGGGCGGTAGGGAATGGGCCACCCGCCACCTCACTCACCGGACAAAACGTGGCCCATTTAGCAGCGGGAGCAGCTGGGTAGCTCTACCACCCTAAAAAAATATGGTATACAGCTCCTTATGTATAGATATATAAATAAATAGTAAAATATCGATGTCTATTGCATGTTTCTTATCTGTGTTTCACCGAACCCGCTCGGCTCTTTATTTCGCTAGTTATACAGTGATTTATTTATTTATTATATATTTATGTCTGCAATTAAGCTAGCAGCACTGCCCTTCAAACAGTAACACGGTAGTAGCTTACACATTTCTGTTTGGCGGTGGAAAAATTGGCGATGCAATAGTACCTCGGAAAACTAAGATTCCAACCAATCAACATGACTTTGACTGACCCATTGATGTAGTGGTTAGTGCTACTGACTGCAAAGCCAAAGGTCGTGAGTTCGATTCCCACCCAGGACAAAATATTTCTGCGATGAGCATAGATATTTGTTGTGTCTGGGTGTTAATTATCTATATAAGTATATATTTAAACAAGTACGTATATCAGTTTTCTGATTACCGTAGTACAGACTCTGCCTAGTTTGGAATTATATGGCAATGTGTGAGATGTCCCATGATATTACTATTATAATTGTTATTCCAACTACAGAAAACAAAAATTGTAATAAAGTTTGAGAAACACTCGCCAAGATACACCCAAGCCGTGTTTACAAAAGAATCAGATAATGGTGACACGCGGCCGTTTCCATTTTCTCACAGCCTTTCGTCAGTGGTGACGGGTTGCATAGTTGTAGCTCTGGCATACTGATACAACTTGCAGATAAGACCTACAAGGTACATTTTCCGAGTATAATTGCGGTATTGTAAATGGAGTATCGGGCTGTTTCTGTAATTCAACGTGCGGGTACATAAGTATCTAATGTCTGTAAAGCTTTGTCCTTAGCCAAAAAAAACCAACCAACCAACCAATACAAAATTTTATTAAATTAAACTGTTTTACAACTTTAATAGCGTTTTATTTTGATTTTAAAATCTTAATGTTCCAATGTTTACTTTAGAGCGTTTCTGGTCATGGAAGGGAGGAAATACACCCGTTCGTAAAATCCGTAAAATAATTGCCGTCCGTAAAAAATGTTTCAGTTTTTAAAAAATACCTTCCGATAAATTAATTAGCATAAGGCACGGTTCTTAAATTAAAAAAGTGGTAATGTGGAGATAATGTAAACTACATTGGCAATCTTTCAGCCATACATACGCCATTTCTACTAATGACAAATATTAATAAAACCAACCGACAAAATATTAGCATTTTTCTCCTGACTAGATAAATACTGATTTTACCTGAAATTTCATCATGGTCGTGCTCTCAGTTTAAAACAAAGTGTTTTTGCAAAGATTCTCATTCATCAATTTAAAAGCAGTCGGGTCAAATTGGCTTTGTAATTTGTTTTTAACAACAGACCATTTTTACCCGACTGTGTTACTTGCGTACTACGTGAGAATTGTTTTGACCTTTATGTATATACATATATTTTGATTGCACGATTTTATAACTTTTAAACCGATCAACTGATTTTGACAAATTGTTCACAATTGTGTTAAATATTGCTGAAATCCAAGGGAAAAAATCAAAATGGCCGATTTTCTGACACTACTGATATTTATTTAATTTTTGCTTAACTTTTTCCAATAGCAACTGTTTTTATTTTAATTACTTGATATAGATACTTGTAAATAAACAAGTGAACAATATAACGTTCTTATAATAGAATATATTTTTACCTTAAAGGGCAGGATTTTTTTTTAATAAAATAAAATTGACATATGATGTTAGGCTTTGAAAAATTGACATTTTTATCTCTTTAGGTTTTCTTAGCTCGTGTATTAAAAATTTCTGTCACGGTTCATCAAGATTTCAGTTGTTATTTAAAACACAAGGATAATAACCAGGGTAATATTCAATGTTGATTACTTTTTGTTTTAGTAGCTAAGTGATAATCTGTGTAAGTCGTTCCGTCCCAGACAGGTTCCTTTACTGATTAACTATTAATATTAATGAAATTTAGAGGAAATAGAGGTGAGTTATTCATTTTCAATTCGAACTCAATGGAATACCACTACAGGTGACTTTATATGTGAAATACAAGCTATAAGCAAACAATCCAGTATGAATTCAATAACAATAACAAAAACAAATCGTGTTTTGCAAGTTACTGTAAGAAACAAAATTTTTGTCGCATGCTGCACGAAACATTATTGTTTTTACACGGTCTTCCTCACTAACGATTTTTACCAGAACCGTTTTAGTAATGGTATGGTAGTTTTTACCTTTTTACAACATTTGTGACGTGACAATGGATGTAAAAAGTATAATGCTCGTTTTCCCCTTCGATTTTATGTAAAAATGTTTGTCGTTACCTTTTTCTAAATGTGTATCCAATTTTTTTAATAGATAAATATTATTACTTGTGTCATGTTTTCAATAAATCGTAACTATCCATGACTACATCTATAGCATTTTTAACTAACTTAACAAAACGGCGGATGTACCCAATTTGTATTGTATCTGGTCATACTCGTAATCTATTTGTCCGATTGCATAGGATATGGTTGCCCGTAGACATACTGCAATATTATTTTAAGATTTGATTTTGCATATTGTTTTACTTTTGTCTAGAGGAAAACATTTTAAAATGGATTGAATAGACTAGAAAAAGGGACAGATCTGCATTTAATGTGTGTACATGAAACGATTGATCGTAAAAAAGCAACTTATTGAAGTTTACGTTTACGACTGTTGTTATAGACATTGATAAAGTGAGAGACTAAAAATAGTATATATAGATGAAAACTTGAAGAGTGATGAATATAGGTTATGGGTAAAATTAGAGTTTTTTCAGATGGTTGTTAAATTTATTTGCATTTCGGAAAGCCATCGGCAATCTAAATCACCAGACGAAGTGCGGAAGCACAAACATTTCTACCGCCCACCGATTTTCTGTGTGCTCAAACCGGGTGAGTACCCGGTAATTTACAGGGTATGGTAATTTATACCCAGTTCGGTCCGGTCCACTTGACAGCAGCGGAAGCTGTGACTCTACCACCGCGAAGTAAAAGTAGAACAGGGAAAAATCCAGAGGATACAAGCACAAGCAATGCTGGAGTGTCATTCGTGCCTCGACAAACATTCACGTTTTTTGCTTTTAATTCTTTCCACGCATTCTAGAGAGCACGGTCATGTTTCGACGTCAAAGTCATGAATGCTGGTGTCCTACAAGGCTGTTTGGTGTTCCCTGTTCAATATCTCTCGCCAAATCTATTTGATTTCTTTATTTTTTATCTCTCTTGAATTCTCTTTAGAATCTTTAATGAATTCGAAACTCCCAATCAAGTCAAATTCATAATGGACATTCAGGCGTTGTTAGATTTATTTGAGGCCAGCTAAATCTTCTTGTAACTCTTTACTTTATATCCCTACAGTGGGCAATGAGGGTATCTTTTAAAACTTCAATCCTGGCGTGTTGCCAAATGTTCGCATCTAACGGCATTAAGCCGCCTTTGAAGATTGTACGGCACACATAGACGGATCGAGTGAGCTGATGTGAGCCTATTATTAGTTAAAAGGCTCAAAGAAGGCATTGTTATAATCATGGTGAAAATCGTTCACACTTCGCGCAAACAGGATAGACGTGCATGACAAATGACGGTGATTTGCTTTGTGGACGCCAACAGCTCTCTAGCGGCTGCATAGCAATCACATGCTTGTTATTGTGCGCCGGCTCTGAATGCCAATTGTTCCTGCAAAAGAATCGAGAATGATTTTTCTTTCTGCTAAATATTACTTTCGACGTATGATAGATACGCCGTTAGTTGTCAAATATGCGAAGTTATCGAATCTTCTGTGCCTGGATATTGTTAGTTGTAGTAACGTCTATAGAATATTTATCAAAAATGATTGAAATAGCAATAAATCGGATTTGATCTCCAAATTTCTATTACATATAAATGAGAAATTGGCAAAAACCGCCTGGGGCAGTTCCACTCCAATGCCACTTATTCTTCCACCAAGAAGTAATGTTTAAAGACAACCATTCAAATGCAAACATTGCGTAATTTCTTGACATAGAGGCTATCTTGTAAGTTTAGGAGACAAGCTAACTATAGTGTCTATCAGTTTGAAGTCGTTCACTTGCAGGTGTGTAATTTACTATCAGGTGCACGACTTGGCTTTTCACCTCTTTTCGTAAAAGAAGTGAAGTATTCAAAGTTGTTTATTGATTTGTTAGTGAAATTAAAAAAAAAAACGGATAGTTTTTGGAGAAAGTCTTAAGGGGAACATAAATGTTTAGTGATTAACAAAATACTTTAATTTTAGCGCAATGGTAAAAACGATCACGATTATTGATTCCGCGTTGTAATACTCCGGGCCAGTGTGTTTTGCATTTCAACGTTTGTTGTAATGGCACTTTATAAGATAGCCCGACATCGGCTTTTTGCTCTATCGGCTTCGAAGTATTAATTTCGCACACGCAATGCCACGGCATATACGATTCAAATTGTCCGTAACCGAACTAGTCTTGTGTGGTCTCGTCAGATCAAAGAACAATTCTACCGTCTGCTTTGCCTTAATGAACCTAACTGAACACGAAAAATTTTAACGACCTATATAAATGCTTTGTTATTGATTTCCTTGTGCATAACACTAAACTGAGTTACATTATTTAATACCGCATTACGTGCTACAAACTAATTACGATACCTTTCCGGTTTAAAGATATTTTAAAGGTTATAAAAAATAAAAATATATATTATATTTTTTAAAGGTTTTATATTATATTTTTCAAAAATTCATTTCGGTTAGCGGCATTAAAAGGTTTTTTTACGTAAAGTTTATATTTATATTCTGAAGTATGTATTTAGATGACTCAATATGCGTTATTTGATATATTTCCTCTTAATACTTGAATAATAAAATGAAGCTACTGAAATTGATTTAAACAAATTCAGAGAAGAGATCCAAATTCTCAAAATCCATATGGTGATGAGCGCCACTTCAAGGCGGAAGAAATTTACTCTCGAATATTTTGAAATTTGTGCGAAATATGTCCAAATGAACGGATTTCGTTAGCGCTTTGTAAAGTAGTAAGAGTAAAGTCCGTTTCAGATTAAAAATTCTACATCAGTCAAAGTTAGTCATTTGATATGTAAGTATTTAGATATAAAGGTCAAACTCACAACAAGGTGGGCATCCCTTGAATGAGAGGATTTTGTGTCGTGTGCGATAGCATGACGGTAGCAAAGATTGTCCTTTGCCAACGGAAAAACTACTCAATAATTCATTGCTGATGCACAGTGATCACCAGAATCACGTATGTCTTAGGCACTTTGCCAACTATCATTACCTAATATAAAAATAAATAGGAAAAAGTATAACAATAATATATTTTATACTATAGTTCTGTAAATGTTAACAAAATTTTCTTTTCTGTTCACTAGGTTTTCGCTTTGGGTTCCTTAAAATAATTTATGTATTTATACTTCTCAACTCAATTGTAACATCTTTTTATCCTGCATGTAAAATGTGCTTAGAATCTGATTTGGATTTTCTAAAATATTAACTAACTGACTTCGATTTAAATTTTCCTGATAACAAATCGTAATTGTAATGTAAATGGAAATTCAAATTAGTTAACGTTTTAACTGATCGAATTTGTTCTAAAAATAGTAATAAACAGCAGGCTTACTTACAAAGATAGTAATATCTAAGGAAAACATAGTGATTTATGTAAGCACTGCCTGCTATAGGAAACGTTTTCCGCTTAGATTTACGTACAGCATTATTTTGCTCTCATTATACCTTAACGGTGGCCGTTAAGCTGTCGTGCTGATAAAAGAAGTTATTTGCGGTGAAAATTGAGCACCGCTCTTATATTTTATAAGTGACAGTTACCAGTTCGGGTCGATTTCTAATAAATCGTTGCCCGTAGCAAGCCGTACCCGATTTCCCTACTGAGAAAATGTGTCCGAACCGCACGTAATATCTGACGGCTGCCCTAATGAATCCAACAGCATTCGAGATAAGTGTATGAGTAGTTTTTTTAATTGATTCAAACCAGTTAATGGAATATTTATGTGCCTCTAGTAACATAAGCGTCGAAAAGTTAATGAGGAGAAAACCATTTTCGTCTTGTTAGAAAAAAATTACCAAGAGAAACTTAAAGGAAAACCAGCGAGTATTTTTTTTAGAACTCATACAGCGTCGTGCGTTTTCGTTTTTATACGCATTTTAACGTTTTCGTACAAAAATAGACTTAGTCAACGAAACAAAATTATATTTAATTACTTTGCCACCTGTATTGTTTTAATTTAAACCATAAGCAATGCTGTTTTAATTATTGACCTCTTTAAGTAACACAATTGATTATAACTGTATTTTCTGTTCTTTGGTATAAAAAGTTAAAAATAAACAGAATGACATTCGACAGTTTATAGTTAAAGGTAAAGGCTTCTTCAACTTCAATCTTAGATTTTTTTTTAATTATTCTCTAATAGAAAAACGTCAAAGCTTAAATTGATAAAATAGAGACAGTAGAAATAAATTTTATTAATAATTACATTTCATAAAATGTAGTTGAAAGATGGCGTAGTGACACGCCAGCGCAAGGTATGAGGACGCGGAATTAAATACCTTTAAATTGCGTCAATAAGCTACTATTTTTCATAAATTTCCTTACGGGAATTAATCTCGTAATATAAGAAAATTTTATAATTTTGAGATATTTCTTACTAGGCAAACTTGTTTTAAATAAAGTCCATTAAGAATCACTAGCAGAACGTCTTTTAGTAATAATAAAACGAAATAAACAGAAAATTTGGTGAAGGGCGATTAAATGTCTAACATTTAAACGAGTCTGCGCAACAAAATGGCGGTGTGTGGAGGTCGAATTCTGCTTTTGTCTGCCGTTTTGTGTAAAGATCAAGGTGAATGATACGATGGCATATTGTCGTTTTAGAAATGTGACTATTACACGTTACAAAACAATTTTTAATATTAATTTGTATCGTTTCAAGCATATAAAAAGTTTTATATGTGGCTTGATATTTTCGATTTTTTCGAGAAAATTTAGCCTGTGTCACTAACCGTAGAAAAATCGTACAGAATTTATCTTTGCAACACAATCATGACAATAATAATAAAGAGATATAATTATTAAATATAATAGTAATTGCCAAAATTTAAAAAACTACACTATATTTACTACCTATTTGAGATTCGGATAAATTAAATTTACTAGTTTCTACGTGTTGTCCTGAGATAGATATCTTATCATACAAACAAACACGGATATGCAAAAAATTCTTTGTAAACTTATTTATACTAACTTTTATAATTTGTTTACTAAAATTTTATTTTGTAGATGATTGAAATGTTAACACTTTTTCTTTAATATACATTTCGTATTAGGTGTAACAATGGCGTGACTAAGATATTCGAGATCTTGATTGATATCTTCTTCCGTTGTTTAGGTATCATTGTGAGAAACCTGCACAAAAAATATTTAAATTATGTTGGAGCACTTGCATAATATCATATATATTTTTTTCTAGCACTTGATTTTTCTTCAGTAGAAGAAATTTGTCGTAATAAATAAAATAGTACGTTGGCACAAAGTGGCACTTAAGGTATTTTTAATCATCTTAAATTTGTTATTAGAATAGATTGTCCATGTTCCTGTTGTCAACTGTATACATAAAAATTGTTATCTTTATTTGATAGATTATATCATAAAAGTAATTTAATTTAGCCCCTTTTAAAGAAGAATTTTTTTTGTTTATTCATCAACTAATCGAAATCAATTTGAATCGCATAATTTTCTTTTTTGCAATCGCTGAAAATGAATCGCATATACTATCAAAATAAAAGAAATAACAACGAAATACATAGCTTTGTAAGTATTTCGTTAATGTTAATCTATGAGTCACCAACCGAAATGCCTTCTGCATGAGGTAAGGCCATGCAAAATCTGAATCGAATAACTGCATATATACTATTCTTATTTGAGAATAATACCGGTTTGACAAACTTGAAAACGAAGATTTATGTACCATAATTTAATAACCGTTATGCATATATTATGATGAATTAATTAGATCATAATCGATTAAATAATAATCACTCACATGCTATGTGAGTGATCACGTATTATACGTCACAAAAAAGTATATTTGATCATTGAAAACTCACAATGCGGGCGCATAAGAGAAGTGTTTTATAACTTCGCGGCAAAATAACGCGCCGTCAAACATATTCCTCACCGCGACAAAATTACCTCTTTCATATAAAATTCCTTCTTATTCCGATCCCATTTTATTGCATATCCGTAAACAAACGTGTGAATTTAAAGTGATAATCTTATCTTTATCGCTAATACGACGGTGTGCGGTGCGGGGGGAGGGTCCGTTAGCCAAGGCCCAAGCCACAGCTGATTTCACATCGCTCCCACCCAACCGAGGTGTCGCGCGTACGCCAGTTGCTCTGAGAAGCTGGCAATGTTGCGCTCTGTAAAACTATAGTTTCTATGAAAAGTGAATGGTGACATATCGTATATCGTCGTCGAAATATATTCGGGCCAAAGGATTTGACAGCAAGTGGAGAGGACAATCGACGATATCAAATTTATGCGGGTAAGTTATTGTTTAATGTAACGATGCGGTGTTATCAGCGAGTTTTGTTTTCAAACATTGATTAGTGTATATAATGAAAATGATGGTGGGTTATATTTTTCGGAATTTATTTCGTCGTTAGTTGACTGCAATATTTTATTATGTTTAATGTCAACTTGTTGATGAATTAATTAAATAAAACATAAAAAAAACTTTAGTTTTTTATTTTTATTTTTTGTGTGATTATTTTTATATGGTAATACCTGTAAATAAAGAATAACAGGCACTTGCAAAATTATCTAGGAACTATTTTTGCAATTTACAAATGATTACTAAACTGACGCTAATATGCATGCAATCGTTCTATTTTTGCAACTGTCACAGATTACAGATTGCATTATGTGCTAAAATCGCATAGCGCGATTTTTCGCTTTATTAAATCGTATAGCCATTGTACTAAAAACAAGATTTGCTGATTATTCCGTTCTGACCTTGGTTTCGGTAACAGGGGCGATGAATTTATCTCGAAGTACTTACATGGCGAATTTGGATGTTTAGTTGTTGGATGAAAAAATAATTGCCGTTATAGACTAAGCAGTGAGACGTATCAAACTTTGAATATGTATGTAACGCGCATTGGTTCGCGTTTAGTAGATCATTAATCTGGAACAAACCGACGCAGTTAATACTCGTACAGTTTTTTTATACCCAATGTATACTAAGATAGAAGGGAGTGCCTATTCAATCTATTGTTCGGTCGGTTCGCATGATTTCCGATAGGGTATAAACTCCCAGTATTGTCTAATGTAATGGCACATAATTAACATCATAAAGAACTCAAACGTAGCCCAATTACGTGGGCAAGCAAGGAAACTGAGGTGCGATTTACTTTCTGCGAGTTATGTTTCCTTCTGTTTCGCTATACCAATTATAGTCGTCGTATGAACTTACGTGAAGCGTAAAATGCATGCGCATATGTTCATACTTGTGCTTTTTTGTTCGTTGCAGAGTTGTACGAATATCATATGAAAAACGGCCGGAATTAACTTTTCCTATGAAACTTGAGCGTTGAACGAATTCGTTCTTTGATTCAACAACGTTCAACATTGACCTATTGTGATTTTAGCCATTGTTTCGTTTTGAATCTAAAAAAGACTGTACCCGTAATGCTTTCTGCACTCCGAACGCCATTGTGGTTGAAAAACGGACGTTTACCGAAATTCGCGCATTCGTCTGCCGGCAAAGAATGTTACTCGCGAAGCGTTAGTTTCTTCCGGATCTAATTGTCATACGGCGACATCATCACCACCTTTGTACGTGCCCGTCTAAGCGTTACGATAGAGAGAATTTCAATTTGTTTCATATTACCATCGATTTCGGTGTTTTCAATTCGGCCATTGGACGCGGTTCCAAAAGTGGCCCACCATCGATAAGTCACGGCGGCTGTCTCTGTGCGGGCTGATGCCTGTGCTCAAAGCACGATTTCGGCCCCGTTTCCGGCGCCGTTGATTTCACTGTCCCCAAGGGAAAGGTCTCGGACGGTTCTAATAGGAATCGAAAATATTTCTAAGTGAAGCGATTGTTTATAAACAAAACGGAATTTCGAGTTTATATATCTAATTTATTTATCGTATCGTTCTAATTTATTTATCTTTTATTGCGTGTACGTGTGTTTTAGGAGATGGAAATTATAATACTTGGGTCAACACGACATTAACATGTTGTAAATGAAAAAAAAAACAAAGAATCGATTTTACAAAAAATTTGGTTACCCAAATTGCCTGCCATTACATTTCTTAGCATGAAAGGGTGATTGATTATTAGCTCGCCAATCTTTTCAAGGAAATAAATGATGCCAATGTATATGTATAGAGTCAAGTCGGATTTTGACTGTAACAATTTATAACTTTGCTTTGTGAAATGAGAACAGTCAATAATAACAGAATAGTTATGCCACTAAGTTTTTTAACCATGTTCTTACCATTACTACTTACAAGTAATGGAGATCTTGAATATACAGTTTAATTTTATATAATTATTCTAAATTTGTGCAAAAATCACTGCTTTATTTTATACCTCAAAAAGGTAATAACGTTAAAACAAATGGTTGGTCATGATTATTTTAAGTAATTACACTTACCCGATACAAAACCTTGAACAGCTATTAATTTTATTAAGTTAAAACGTGACGCCGGCTAAGGAAACATAAGGAAAGAGTGACTGAGTAAAAGACATCGATTCGGTCAGTTCGTGACGGTCAATTCTTTACGTACGACCATTAACGCGGCGGAAGTCACTCGATCGTGATACACCAAATAAACATTAATGTGTAACTGGATTTGGATGAACTAATTAACCGCTTAATGCACACCTCCGGACATATACGGGCAACGTTTTTACCGGCAGAATTGTGCAGCTCCTTGAACGTCACGGTCACTGT
>DWHO01000399.1:0-20839 GCA_018247575.1 Eurytides lysithous rurik
GAAGAGTGAGTGCACCTGTGTCTGCGCAAACGCTTGTGCACTGTAATATATCCCGCGCAGTTGGCTGATCTCTTGTATAGATCGGTCGGGAGGACATTATTATATCGGCTAAGATCAAGTGGCAAAGGTAGGATACGTTGCCAGACTGATTAACAAAAAAAACTGCCGTCTTGCACCGCGTTATTATTATTTTGTGACAGTACTTAGTATTTGCGTATGTATAAGAAATTATCAAACGTCTAGCAGGCTTATATGGCTATATAAGCGAAAGTTATAAATTTAAGATTAAAGGAAAAAATGTAAGGCTTTCGGAGAATAATAAACCTTTTTCAGTTTTCCAGTATGAATTTTAAACTTATGCCAAAACTCATGCGGGTTCATTATTCCATGGCAGAGTGCAGAAAGCAAAAACCAATTAAGCAACAAATCCGCAGGCTCATTTGCAGAGATCGTCTGGCGTGGTTGCCAGTTACTCTACCGTAATGTAATGTTATCAGCGCTTTTTTTCGGTGGTATGACTATGCAATAGCTTCCGCTGCTGCTGAATGGGCCAGCCCAAACCTGGTCAGTACCACGACCTCACAGAAAATCGGCAAAAATGGCAATGGCACATACATTGTGTGCGTATGCGTTTCGTTCGGTGGCTCACCCACCTTCCTCCCCATCCTTCCTATCCCACCAAAACCACAAACCATTCCAAAGCTTCCCATCTTAAAGTCTGGCAACGCATTTGCAAGTCATTCCATTTTGCGAATGTCCATGGGCAGCTGCAATCGCTTGCCATCAAGAGATCCGCTTGCACGTTTGCCTCCTACTCCACAAAAAAACAGCGTAATTACTGGGAATACAAATAGGCCTTTTTATATATTGTAAGTGACGCAGCGCACTGCAGTTTAAAATACTCAATAGCATAGTTTAAAATACTATACGGCGTTATGTTGTTACTGGCCAGAGTGTTTTTGTAATCCAAAAAACATAAACATTTGTCGGTTCGTCATTCTTTCAAACAATAACGTAGCATGAGCGCGATTTTTTTAATAGCATACAGCTCGCTATTTTTATGGAGAGTGTCAAACAAGCTCGAAATCCACGCCAACGAAACCACGGGCGAGAGTAAGCATTTTAAAATAATCATCAGAGAATTTATTTTCCTAAGTAGGTACGTGATTAATAATTCTTAATCATCGCATCTATGGTTACTACCTAACCTTGCAATAGCTGACGGCGTAAGGTCGTGTACTTCACAGTTACCGTTTCAAGTCAAGTGAAATCGACGTAAGCATTAACGAAAACAAAATAAAAGCGAACGAATTGAACAGATGGCGAGTTGAGAATACCGAATTACTCCAGCAAAATTATCGGCGGGGTGTTCTCGAAAAGAGATCTTGCACGATATGACGTGGGTGTGTTTATTTGTTACATCCACCACACTTCTTCAGCGGTGCGCGGGAAACGCGCTCTATTTATAGAAACAGTAGGTACTTAGTCAAGGTTGTGAAACTGGGCCAAGCGGCCGAGATTATAACTGCAACTCGGCTATGCGACAGGCATCATCTATGAACCCTCAGCACTCTCTGGTGTCCTATTATCCGTGGCGAGCGTTTTTCTATACGTTGCCTAATATCTTACCGATGTTGTATATACAACAGTTTCTATGTTTATTACTCAATCACGCAAAGACAGCTAAACGGTTTTAAATTAAATTTAGCACACAGTTAATACGTAGGACACTTTGTTATCCCTGTAAATATAATGTAATATAACAAAACAACTGTTATTAGTTTATGTTGAAACTGGCTTCTTAGAAAACTGTTTTAATTTCTCATTACAGTTTTGATCTTTGGATCTAATTCTGAAGCACAAACAGACGATGCCTCGGGCAAAAGTTAGTAATATAGTTATCAACGACGAAACCTCTTAGCGATGCAGCGATTTTCATTTTAGCCGAGCTAGCTTTTAGAAATTCCTATACTATGTGTTCACTTTTCAATCATTCTTTTATTAGTTCGATAACTGTGTCTCGTTTCTTCTTCGTCAATGTATATTATGGTGTTTATTAATACCAATTGTCTTTTTCCCAAATATTTATTCATAGCGAGGAAGAGGTTCATCTAAAAGATATAAAACATAGAATTTGTAATATTATGAAAAATCCATAATTTCTCCGGCGAAAGGTCAAAAGTTGTACGATGAACTACACAGTTACAAGTTGTTAGTTCTCAACTAACTTAGTTCACCAACAAAGTTCTGTTGGCATTCAATAACCAATCTGCTAGCAAGAATGTCTTAAAACGAAATAGTGAAACTTTCTGTATATTTGTTTTCATCTGTTATATTGAAAAGTCTTACTTTACATATAAATATGAATATATTAGAAATTTCATACATATGTTCGACATAAAAAATGTTAATTTCTCTACGCTGATTTAAAATAAAAATCTTTAAGAAATTATCAACTACATTCGATTTAGTTAAAATCAAATTCCTGCATTAATTCATCAAAAAACAAGACAGATGACTCAATCTCAATTGAAGTTATATAATATTAAAAAGACTTGCATGCTTCGTAATGCTTTTATGTACAGTGAAGTTGTATCTTACTCCATAAAGTTTTGTCGTTATTGTAACTGCTATACGTAAAAAAAATACGTCGTCCAAACACAGAGCGAGGTATACATTTAATCGATTGTAGCAAACGAAATTTTAATTAGACGGAGTGAGAGCGGGCAAGTGAAAGCCGGCCGCGACGAAAACGCCCACGGACAAAGGTCCGAATAGGCGAAACTTAATAAGGCCGAACGTTCCGAGCGTTTCGCAACTAAGGGCCTTCGCAAAGCCCTTGCTTAACTGTTATAGTTACTCTGCGTTAGCGTAATTGTGTCCGCCTTCGGGGCCGCAACGCTCAAATGTCACCTCTGCCTTCGCCTTTAATTGAACGCTATGGCTGCGTTATAGTTCCACATTAGGCTATGGTTAAATAACAAGATACCAAAATATATCCTGAACAATGGGTGTGCTTAGGATTTTTTTTTCCGAACCCAATGTGAGATACAATTGTGTAGTAAGGACGTTTCCCCAACAAATTTCAAAGCGACAAAAAGTCATATGAGTAATTCGAAAAGTCGATAAAGTCGAAATTTTAGTAATAGCCCTAACCGAGATATAATGAAAAATATCTTCGAAAAGATGATATTATAATATTAGTATCAATCAATCCGAGCAAGTAACATTTAAATGTTCTAACGACTTTGACTGACATTATATCTTAACTTTTTAAATAATTTTAAAATCCAACTATTTCCATTTTATAAAATCCAATTATTCAATTTGCAGCGCTCGAAAAGAGTTATTAAGTTGTAAGTTCACTACTGTACATAAAATATATTTTGTAATTAACAAATGAACATTGGAAAATATATTGAAAGTTATACAGCTTTTCTGCTTATCATTAGATTAAAGCACAGCTTGACTGTGTGGACAATTTCTGCGTGAAATTGAACAATACCCGGATCAAAGGCGCCGCGGACCTTATAATGGCCTGGAAAGTCTAAAATATTCAGCATTTCTTCTCTCGCAACGGCGCGCTTCGTCAAAATTGTCGTGCGGCGTTCACAATAAACCCTATTGAAAGGGGCACGAATCTCGGCACGGCGGAAAAAAGGGACGGGCCGTAAAACGGGCGCACCGATATAAGTACGTACGTATAGAACATAAATTATACCCCACGTCGGAAACTTGGCTGCGTAAAGCGAAGGGTTGTGAGATTCCGCGGCGACCTGATTAACGGCGGGATCGTGCATGTATGGCTCTAAAACGAGTTTTTTTTTTGTGAAAAAAAAAATCTTAACAGAAATAATGATATACATCCAGACATATTTATGTATGGTATATGTATTATTCTTAACCTGGTGGCTTATACTATTTTTACGGACGAATTGCGTATTGTACATAAAATCTTAGATTACACTAATTACAGCTCATATCGCTATTGTTATATGTAATTTTGTTTGAGAATAAGAAAAAAAATTAAAAAGTTTATATAATTTAAGATAATCGATAAACTCACACTCCTTCGCTATACAGAACGACAATTTCAACATTCGTAAATTTTTCCCGCCCAAAACGAGTCGCGCTAGATATAGTCTGTTGCCGCAAGTAGACGCCGCGTCCCAACGGCAGCGCCCCCGCCTCGGCGCATTTCCAGCGCGGTTCAGTGGGTCAACGAACGCAACGGGCGGACCTGTCGCACGATCGGTTGCAAAACATGGCCGCCCAACAACCTTGGGCTCTTGTAAATATTGCCATCTTTTACGATCGTCTTTCAGTCGGAAACTTCGTGGTGTTGGATTTAATTATTTTTTATATTATGACAGAGTGTACGATTATAAACATTTTTTAATCGTACACTGAATTTGATTTAAATCAATTTTCTGATGTGTTTTATGTAAGTTTGTTTTATTTTTGTGAGTGATAGAGAACGAGAGAAACA
The DNA here is from genome assembly GCA_018247575.1 of Eurytides lysithous rurik. Classification (NCBI taxonomy): domain Eukaryota; kingdom Metazoa; phylum Arthropoda; class Insecta; order Lepidoptera; family Papilionidae; genus Eurytides; species Eurytides lysithous. Next base: position 4,490 of record DWHO01000399.1, read on the forward strand.
ACCTTAAGGTTAAATATAGTGCGAATATTAAATTTTGCACACGCGTTTCTACCGTCGCAAGCATCAAGTGTACCGAGTGTTAGATTTTCATTCTCATACACAAAAGTAGCAGCACAAATGTCTTCAATAGTTAATGCTATAATTGAGCACATTACATAACGTATAAATGTATATTGCCGAACGAAATGTGTAGAAATAACGCATTTATATGCACCATAGTTCTACAAAAATTTTACCTTTGTTAAAAAAGCTACATCGTTTAGGTACATTTACTTGCCGGATTTCACTGCTCAACGCTAATTTGTAATATACGTTATAATGTCATTAACTCTGTGAAAATAAATAAATAATAAATCTCTGTTAAATTAATAGAAATATTACGAATTTGATTTTTTATCATAGTAATTATATGCGACGGATGTTTACAAAGCAGCGCGGAAATTACACTGATATGTATTATTACTTGTACTTAATATTTACTTGGCCAGCGAATGTATCTTAGCCTTAAAAGAATAATGAGAGCGTTTTGTTTGCGATCATCTTGAGTATATCAACCTGACGCGAACTTGAAAAACCAGTAAGAAGAAACCAGATCTTGTGAGCGGGCAGATCCCAAAACGCTAATTAAAATGATATCGAAACAAAAAGTTTACAAGAACAAGTCTCACAGCTTTAATTTAAGAACTTTGAAATGGCACGACTTGAATCAAAAGTCAAAAGCACATGAGATATACATCCAAGTTTAATATTTAAGTATTTGTTACAGATAGCTTAGAATCGAGTTTTTAGACAAAGGTGCAAGTAGAGGTTACAAACAAGGAGAAATCAGATTTTCGAGAATCCCTTGCATTATTTTTATTATATTATAAGCATAATAAAACAAGTGTTAAAAAAACATGTGTCTTGCCTCCCTTTCATTAAACGGTAGCCCTATATAATAATATATACACAAAGAAAGATACACTACGAAGATATTGCTCACCACATTGTCCTCTTTTTTATATCATTTCAAGAAAAATATTATAAATTCATTCACTTGAGCAACCAGTTTTATCAGCCTGTAAGTTTTTAGTTAGATTTAATATTCAACAACATTTGTGCGCTGCGTAATAAAGTCGATGATTCACCGTAAACACATTTTATTCGCTTCCATCGGCTAGATGTAAAATAGAAACTTTAAAGCTATCTGCATTACGAATCTACTAATAGACGTGACACTGATAGGTAGCATCTAGGGCGTAATGAGTCGCACGAAGGGAAAAATTCAAGGAGAGCGATTCAACACCTCCAGTTTTCCGGTCGCGATGGTTCGGCATTATGTATTCACCGGCGGGCGGTAAGTGGGTGCTATAGGGTTGTCGCCGCGACGCCGCATAATGGGAAACTTGAAAATTCGGATATTGAACTCATCTCACCCGACACGGCCATCTTTTGTCCTTAAAATCCGATTGAGTTTCCATTCACTCAACAATATAAGAATATGTTGTATACCGCTGTTAACAGTACTCGGCGAGAGAATCAAAGATTTTAAAAAATATACCGTAACTTATTTCATACTTATACTTCCTACTTATTTCATAAGCAAAATTCTTAAAATCGTGTTATGAAAATAAGGCACAAAACTGATCCAACCCTGCTTCCATCTTTGCTATGTGGGGTGCCCTATGGTAATATTCCTGAATAAACTAGGAGCCGCGATAAGGGGTCTTTTCAGCTTTCCTACCTTATTTCTATCATAAAAATACGAGAAAAACGAGGCTTAAAATTTTAGAAATAATGACTTATTCAACTTTCGTTCAGTAGTGTTATCACAATTAAACAGTAATACTAGATTTACAGTCAAACTAAATACTCTTGATAAACTTATAATAACCGACTTGAGAACAGTCCAGAATCCCTCGCCCTTTTACACGCTTAGACAAATATTATTATACAATATTTTCAAAGTCAAACAACCACTGTTCAAATTAAACTAATTTATGGACTTTATAGATTAATAATTTATGGATAAGTTTGTTTTCAAATTCCCGATGTTTCAAACACTTCCCAGAGTCCATGGTCACGGTACAGACAGGATAATTCAGTTTCATTTTAACATCTAAAACAAAGTCAAAAATTCTTTATTCAAAATTGGATTGGTTCATCATCACTTTTTGACTTCTAATGATCCTACTATCTGTTCGGAAAAAAATGCCTCAGTCCTGAGAAGAACGAAAGAAACTCGGCGGGACTTTTAACTCTTTTTTTTTACGTTAATTACGTTGACAATTTTTATAATTTACAACTTGAAATGGCCTGAAGGCGATCACATCATTCCCATGGTGTGCTATCTTCAATGAAATCATTTACTGTATAATAACCTTTAGTACAAAAACGTCCTTTTGCATATTTTTTATTTGGCAACAGTATAATCAATAGTATTTGCGTAAATACAAGGAATCGGCATGGTAAAGAACCATTTTAAAATAAACATTACCGTGAAAACACAGTACATTTCACATCTAGCACATTCGTTATCGAATTCAAATTACGAGATAAGTTTGAAGGCTCACTCTGTAGAGTAACAACGTAAAGGGCGAACAAACAATTTGCCGCAACGACGTTTTCTAAATAATGGGATTTTGACATTCAAAGGGAGTTACGGGGGCCAGTCCGAGGGCCCCATTTCTCCGTGATCTTTGTGTCTACTTATGTAACTATAACGAACGTTTTAACGTTTAATAACAAAAGCGTAGTTATTAAAGTATAAAAAGCTTTTAGTTAATATATGAGTTTAGCTAGTAATTAAGTGTGAGTGAAAGGGGCTAACCTAACCTAACCAAAATGCTTCATTGGTATGCACTTTCACCATGTGACGATCTTGGTATTTAAATAGATACGTTGGTACTGCGAGATTTATAATTGACAACGAGTTCTGGATGAGGGCCAAAACAAAGCACGTACTATAAACATTTTCCTTTGAACAGTTCGGAAATTCGGTATTCATGGTGACGGTGCAATAACATCGTGTTTTAAGCATATTACCAAGCATCAATATCACCTGTAATAATTTAAAAAAATCTCCTCAAAAGCCTCAAATTTGAAATTCAGACACAATGAAGTGCGTGTGTTGTTTTATAAATTGTACTTTTAACAGTCATGAGCTCCTGAATGAGCGACCTTAATGACAAATAATACTTAAATGCAAAAACGTGAACTGTAAAAAAGAAATTGTAAAACATTTCACATTTCCACATAATGATTTCCCGGGAGCTGCCCTGAGCACGTATTCTTTTAGAGGGCGTAGAGGGGTTGTAAATCCAGATTCCATTTATGAGTTCATTGCTTCAGATGTTGCTCATGAGGCGTCCCGGCCACGATAAGGCTTTAGGTCCCGAGAGACAAGGGGACAGAAGGAGGGGGGGTATTACACCAAGAATCCCCGTTATTTTAGTCCTTCAGAAGAAGGTGTTTACACCGTTCATAGTTGAAGAACGTATCAAACGTTTAATGAACAAAAGTAAACACGACGGTTCAAAGAGACAAGTGATCACTTTGTTGTTTTCCAACTAAGCAGCTACCTTGAAGGAACAAGTAGTAACCTAGGAACACTCGCCGAGGTGGCTCTAGGTTTCAGAACAGTGTACACAAGCATTGTGTGTTCAAATCTTGTTCCGGTACTAGTCAAGTCTTTTATATCAATTTATTTTATTTATATGTTTTTAACATGTCTGTTCTGCCATAACTCGTCGAATAGGATGGGAATACAAAGAAATTAAATAGCATTCAGGCAGCGTAATGAACGAAAATATAGAAACAAACAAAAAAAAAATCGAGAATTCCACAACGACACTGTCGTGGACAAAAGATACATTCATAAGAACAAATGGCAGATATCAAATATATGAGTTAGCAAAGACGTACGAAGTGTACACCCTCAACACACAAAATTAAACTAACAATCGACCAAAGAAGTTTACTTTAAAGAGACTTGACTTTAATAATATAATCCTAAAGAATGAAGGTTATTTCTTATTTATTACGTTTTACATATAAAATTATAAATTTCCGCAGATACACACACACACACATACATATATATATATATACACATATACCTATTATGACCAATGTTAAAATTAAAATCATTAAACAGCTATCAGTTAAGACAAAACAAGGCGAAAACTGATCAGTAATGAGGAGATTAACGAGAGCGTTACGTATGTATCGATTAAAGATGGCCGAGTGAATGACATCGTTGTTCAATCGGAAACGATGGCAAGACAAAAAAAACGGAGACGCTTTCACGCTTCGACGCCCGCGTTCTTAAGCGAGGAATTCAGTGGAAATTGTCGTATGATCAGTGACATCGATGTCATTTCAGCTACAATTCAACATAAAAGTAGAAGCAAGACAGAGGAAGGGTTTGGAGTAGGTCGTAAACGCAATTGTTGGATGAGCCTGTGAAAAGTTGGTCCCGGCAACTTGGAATGTCTAAATTTGGCTTTAGATAGACTTTATTAAAAGATCGAGTTAATATCACCTTTGCACCTGATATTGTATTGCCGTATATCGGGCTATGAAAGTATAAGAAGAATAAGTGCACCTGTATCTGCGCAAACACTTGTGCACTATAACGTCTTCCGCGCAGTTGGTTGGTTCTTGTAAATTAGGCGCCATGGCCGCAATCGATCGGGACGTCATTATTATTATTATCGATGTTATTCCAAATACAATCCTAAGTCATAAAAATAAAACGCGATAGAAAGGGTCCACAGTGAGTCGCGAACGCAGTATAGAACCCTACTAGAGGGTGCAACGACCTATCCAGGCGACTGAACACAGGTAGGACGGGATCGTACCCGAGAACCTTTCAGACAGAAACTGTGCGCAATTTCGATCAATCATAGGATCATCACGATCACGATAATCTCCTTTGCGCCCCGCTGCATTGAATTATACATAAATATAGACTGTTTAATTGTATGATGACTTTCCAGGTCCTTTTTTGCAGATCCGCCTGGAATGAAACTACTGAATTTCCAGTTATACCACCGCCAAGCACATTCTGTATGGCTCTGTATTATTATGGACAGATGTATATATTTTGGAGCAAATACGAGTACTCGTATATAAATATCCCGCGCGATTATATCGCTCGATCGATATCGCTGTTAACTTTCTGCCCTTATGGTTTAAAGTTAACGGTACTATTTGGAAACATACTCTTGTTAGTTTTTGTAAATGTATTACACGTCAATAGTGCTCTGTTGTCACATAAAATAATTGGCAATGTTGACGAAGTAATATAGTTCCATGACAACGACCAATCAATCTTTAGTTTGCAAAACACGTTCTGAAACAAATGAACGTTCTCTCAGTAATTTAAGTGTATATATCCCACCCATCCTCCTCCCCCTCCCTGTTTCGTTCGTTCAGGTGAACCGCTTACTCGTTTGCCAGCCTACTACACAAAAAAAAATATATACATATATAATATTTTCGATAAAACGGCTACGATTTTTTACTAACAGATAGTTATTTATTCGTGAATAGCACAATCAGAGAGTGATGGCACACGAAAATTGTGTGTCGATAACCGTTATTCCGATTCCTTTAAAGTCGAAAGCAAAGAACAAATTATGCACACGTAAGTGATCACCCCGCCGGACGCATGGATGTCAGGCGTACCAATTTGTTGGTATACATACTAGTTTTTAGTGTCACGTACCATGTAACTAGACTACTCGTTCCTTGTACGCAAAGTACCAAATTTAGCCGTCAACCGACAATATAGAATGACCGACAAATTTTATAGCTGCATATAAAAAACATTGTATTCACATTTCCTTTACAAAACTTTATTAAAGCGAGTAGTCTCGATAAACAGTTCAATTCCTTATGAATTCGAAATGTTTTAAGTGATATTTCTTCCATGCGTTCGATGATTACTGCCTTCTATTAACGGTACACGAAACTGAAATATACTTTTTTTTTCATTGGGATGCACTTTCTGACACAATTTGAATATCAGTGTTGGCAGAGCCGTAGTGGAACAGGGGTACCAGTTTTTCGTCTTCAATACCAGCTTTTAGCCAGCTGGGTACAAGAGTTTCGGTGTGGCTGTCTAACAACCCTGGCCGGACGTCTTAGGAAGAGACGGGAGCGAAACAGCTGTGATGCGCGTGCGCAGTGAATTCTTTGCGGTCAACGCACGCGCCCCGGTTCCGCTCGATGCGGCGCTCCGTAACGAACAAACACTATAAATGCATCTTTGTACATGTATATGTACCCTATTTAGGACAGACCGTGAAACTGGTTTAAATAAAAGTGATTACGACGGATTGACATTGATCGCTTTTTGTTATAAAGTTTAGTGAGCTATTTCGAACACCAAGCGGTCAATGGATAGAATAAAATAAAAATGGTCAGAGACAATTTTTGGCGAATAGAGTCGATTAAAACAATGAAGATGAAAGTAAAAATTAGATTAAATTTATGTATTACCCGCAGATATTACGGTTGTAGCGTTTGATTGTGTACTTAATAAATAATACAAAATCAAAGCATAATTAATACTAAATAAACAAATATTTATATATAACATTTGAAAACAAGATAAAAACAGGCTCAAAACCGAATTATATCGTCCTATAAATAATGGCGTTATGTTTTGTGAGATATCAGTACATTCTAAATCTTATCAAAAGATTCAGCGTTCCCCTCGAATAAAACATTTAAGACAGAAATTGTATCGAATTTTTACCATTACTGGTTACAATGATCACACTGGTCATCTGATACTAAGTTAATGAAGCATTCCAACTAGTAAACTGTTACAACCCACTTACTGTGTGCTACTGGAAAAATTTATAACGCAATTATGTTAATTAATATGTAAACATGAACATTTCAATTCATTTCAAAACTATATATATATCTAGTGGTACTTATGGAATATTTATTATCAATTGCACTCAAACAATGTATTAAATCCATACAAGTGAAATTTATCCTTGGAGATGTCTTTAGCCTCGACTCGCTTCATAAAACAGCAACGGTTCATTGTGGAGTGCCGGTGATAAATTTATTATCTGTCACTGACAATTTCAACTATTGTTTTATTTCCTTTGTCTTACAACGCACTATGAAGTGGAAGATCACATCTTCGTAGCTTAACGTATGCTGTAATATATTATTATATATGGAAAGGTATAAGAATATATAAGCTTATTCATTATCACTAAAAATGAATTGACAACTTTTTTGTGATATAGTTACCAAAACGAAACAGTTCGTGTATAAAAAGATGAGATTCAAACACTTCCGTTATTAATACATTTATATAAGATATATTAATATATTTGAAAGTTTGATGACCTATTTTGCACAATTGCTAAACTTAAACGGCTTCGGTGTCGCAGCTCATGGGTTCGATTCCCATCCGGGACAAATATTTGTACGAACTACAGATATTTGTTCCAGATCTGCCCGTTTGTCTATCAGAAATTTAAGTATGTAAAAAGCCCTTGTAACATAAGTGCAGTGTTTTTCTATATATATATCATATAAAAAAATTACTATACTAACTCACCACTGCTTAAGAGAGAGCACAGTACAGAGTACTGTGCTCTTCACCAAGAATGGCTGGTATGTTTAAGCCTAGTAATTATGCTAACCCTTCAAACCGGATACAGTGGCGTTTGCATTACTGCTTTTGGCATAACTGGTATCGCTTTCATCTCGAGACGGACTCCACAATAGAGTCTTGCCGCTGATCTAATCCAGAAGTGACGATGACAACATATTTCTTTTCATTTCTGTGCTTTATTTTTTTTTCATGAAAAAATTTAATTTCCGTTTGTATGCTGACTGTCTATACGATCGCGTTGTTAAACCGATTTAATTGCATCTTTGTACAAATTTTGCAACTAGGGTAAGGTCTTTTATAAATTTGTCGGATCCTCGTTGGATTTATCATTTTCCAGAACGAGAGTTGTGGTCCCCTATGTGTTACCCTAGCGCCTCTCCACTATATTTTTCTAGGCACGGTCTTAGCGCGAAGTTAATTTTATTCTGCGCTTCGTTATACGACATACTAATTACTGTCTCCTCCTCCACATACATAATCTGTATGTCATGAAAATTTCTAGATGTTGTTTTAGTCGCTTCTTAGTTAGTTATGGTTTGCACTGCATTCTAACGCAACGACTTGTCAAAACTACGTGACTAAGGCAACTGCCTAAATCATTAAAGTGAAACAGAAAGCAAATCAGAAACAAGTGTTGCGTCAAGTCGGACGGCCCGGTTGAATTATTCAACGCGCCCCGCTTGGAATGCGAAACGGCTGGAATATGGGTCTCTTCCCTTGAACGTAAACTGTCCTAAGGATATTCAGGAACGATTAGTGAGAAGGTCAAACGATCATATTTCTATGAGTTATATCTATAAATTTTTATTAACTTGTGATACAAATATCAAGAACTATGATAACCGATTTTTACGGTGGCAGAGCCATGCAGCTAAATAGGCCGGCTCGAACCGGATATTTAGCACGACCATGCATGCTTCTGCGTTTTGTCCGGTAAGTGAGGTGGTCAGTGGCCCACCTCCCTCCCTCCTGCTTCCTTTTCCAGCCTCCCCTTCCCCTTTCCTGCCTCTTCTTTGGTAATTAAGATAAATGTTCGACCTCGTTTCGCCGTCGACGATTTTGTGCCCGAACAAAAAAAAATTGTTTAAATCTTGAATAAACCCCGCCGCGTAATAATTATATAAAAAAAATTAAATAAACAAAGCAATTCATTACTCATCAAGAAACCACATTCTCACGACAAACTAGACGGCCCTCGAATTTGAAGCCGTACGCGTACGTACATTGACTCTTCGAGCCGATGGAAAAAAAACGAAGCGAGATGAAACGCGCCGTATGCCTTGAATACGGATTAAAATATAAAAGAGAGGAAGAAAACATTTATCTCCTGCACAACGCTTCGGCGTATAAAGACTGAATTCAACAAATTATGAATATTAACAAAACTATAGTGCCACTGAAGTTCTAGTGTAGTTCTTGTTTCCGTGTTATCGTAAATGCCTATTCTTCATTAGTGTGATTACATTGCACTCATTTAAAATCGCAGTTTTCATTAAAGAAGCCGTATTATTACAGTTAATGTATTCCGAGTTCGTTTACAATAGGTACAGAAGGTCGCTATTGGTGTCAATATCAACATGCAACGATGCCAGTTCGAGAATTTATTTTCATGACGAATCGATTAAAATACCTCAATATGCACGTAGCAGCGAGCTGGTTCGCCACGCCAAGCGTTTTCTTGCATTCGTTTGGAAAGTTAAAGAAAATTAGTTCTATTTACTTTCGAGGAAATATTTGAGATTGCAGTAACAGAAAACCTTTGCCCGAAAGCTTTGTACGTGTCTAATTTAAGTTATTACGTATAGATGAATAACATAAATAAAGTAAGTCACCCGCGCAAACTCGACTGCAATTAGTGTCGGGGTATTTTTATTATAAAACTGTATCAATAAAGAACATTTTAAAATCGACGACGAGTAATTGTTGTCCTCATTGTTGCGACGATGAACAAATGATATTTCAAACTTTATCTCAATTTCGAGCATCAGCGATGAGCCGACTGTTGTCGATCCCTCCCCTAGGGCACGTCCCAAATTCAGCCCTCCGCATTTCGACCTACTTCCGAAAGCCGCTCGTTTGCCGCAGCAGGTTTAAATTGAGGGCTGCATGTAAACTTGGCTTGGCCCCGGTTCGGTTTTAATCCTCGCCCCCGTGGATAGGCCCTCTCACTCGCTCCAGTTACGCGTGGCCCTTAATGTCCTAAATAATTGACGGTGGACGAGTTTTCCTCGCTATACGGGGTTATTTGTTCTTATGTACAAACACAAAGATGTACATATATGTAAGAGATGCGTGGATTTTCAACAAAACGTAGTGATCATCCTTTAGATACAATTTTAATCAACGTCATATCACGTGATAACAATTTTACCGAGTCCTTACATTGATACATCTAAATTACATAATATGCTAACGGACGACACAAGATTTATATAAAATTTTATGGCATAAGTATTGTTGAGCAAATTTATCGCGGATAAAGACAAGTATCTAGTATCTATTCAATCTTTACAAATAAAAGCATCGTAAAACACATTTTCAGTTTTATTGTGATAAAAGGATTCCAAAGTTTTGCTTTGGTTTTCACGCAACAATTATTGTCTATTGAATTAAAATAATCGAACAAATTTAATTTAAAAAAAGTAGATAAAAAATATCTTTTATATCGCAAGTTTGACACAGTTTTTTTGTGCCTGTTATAATTACAAAGTTAGCCTATGACGGTAGTTTTTAATGAACAAAAAAAGACTTACACTAGAAACATTGAACAAATTGTTATCTAATTTACCATAATCGGTTCAGAACTATTTCTAGTGTTTGTTGAATTGCTATACAAGCATAGGCCTAGACTGTTAAACTAATCTTCCTCGGCCTCATCGTAATCGGGTAAAAAGCCAGGGAAACTGTCTTCATATTCGTACTCATATAAAAGCGCGTCTCTTATATCAGGCCTCTATATCATAGGTGGATAATTACTGAACTTCTTGTTTTAAAGTGCACTTGTATGGAGCTACGGGGGCGAACGCACCATTATTTCCCCCCGACTGCCACTGGAGTGCCTGCTCCCTTGACAATCGCGAATGAGAGAAAGTGCTCTTTAGGCGAATGCATGAATGTATATATAGCAGACAATTCACAACTCCGCTATGCTAAGGAAACAGCCACGATTTTATTCAAACCGGTTTTTGGATTACAAGTCGAAAGTCCAGATACCTGCGTAATTAAGAAACTGTCTTGAGGAATATATTTATTTATTGGACACAAACATTTCTAATATCTCCTACTTTATCAGTACCGTCTACTCGTCGTTATAAAAGCAGTGTCCTTGTTGGGTTTATACTTAGGATTCATATGTGTTTCGTTGCAATTAGCGGTTTGGTTTGTATTCGTTTAAGACCAACTCGATATTAAATATTAAATGACGCAAGAAACCAAGAGACTAATAAAGAACTAAATATTAAAATAACATTTGAGCAGTGAGGGAATTAAATAAAAAGAAACGTAATTTCAACACGATCTATGTAAGGGGTCAACGATCGTGTTCACGTCTGCTAGTACCGAATGTTTATGTCGTAATGCGAGTTCACAAGGCCACTATTGTTTTCGAGACACGAAAAGCAAGCATACGGGTCAGCTATCAGACTAATAATGTCACAATGGTTGAGGCTCATACGTACTCGTACAAGATCTATCATTTTTCATTTAGATACACGATAATTATGAAAAAACAGACTTTTAGACTGGAGTCATTAACTGACAGATATTTTTCTCGATAACACAACGTATACTAGATATCGTATAGTATTTCTTTTATAAAATATTTCCCTACTTTAGTTAATTAATTAAGCAGTTTAGCCAAATTAATCGCATGTATTATGATTATTCCACACTGTCCTCGTTCCAGCACGAATTTATTTATTTTCTAACCACGGTCTTCTGTTTAACACATTCACTGCTGACCCAAAAATCGGTCAATACAGCGATGCTACTTTTACACACGTTTAATACTATTTTTTGACAAAACACATATATGTGTTGCCCGCACGGGCGACCCGACAGGAAAACACACTGGTGTTTTTACCGTACTGCGAGACGCGATTTATTTCTAACACACATTTGTGGTAAGGTGCACGCTTGGTTCGGAGTTTTTTCACACAACGATTGTTTCAGCAGTGAATGTGTTTACAGGTATAATCAACCAAACTGATGTAGTAAATTAATTACTAATATATCGCTCGATAAATCACGTTGCACTATTTTATTCGTAACAAACCTAATGCGAGATGCGATTTGATGTATTAGATCGTTAAAGTTGAAAGGATGAAGCGAATCTTTTCAAGATACTCTTTAGGAAATTATCACGGGAAATTTTACACTGCATTTTGACACTGCACTTCAGCTTTTTTCATAAATATAAATGAATGCACGAAACTCAGTCGAGAATAATAAGAGTTCATTAATGACGAGTGGGTAAGCAAAACTTCATTGCCACCTCCTTGAAATCAATAAAAACGAGGCCAAGAGAAATAAAGGGCGGCAAAATAATTAAGAGATCGACATGGAAAATCGGGTTGAATTCGAAGAATGTATTGACTTCGCCTTGAGAATATTTTTAAATATCGAAACACGATTTATATTAAACGGTCGATTAAGTTGAACACAAATGAACGGTATGCATGTGACAAATTTCTCGGTTCGGCTTTGTTGACTACCGATCCTGTTAGGTAAAATGCGAAAACGTTCTTCACGGTAAAATATTTTGAGACTGTATATTAGAAAATGTAAATCTTTTATCATTTAAAAAATATATATGAAGTCTCATTCTGCTTTTAAAAACAGAAGTAAAGAACATAAATCATATGGAAATATTTGTAATGATACGTAAGTACAAAAAGTAAATTAAGTGACGATAATAAACATTATTATATATATTAGACTAAAGTTCAAGAAAAGTATGAAACTATATTATAAACATTTTTATGATTATCCTGCGAGTTTCTTTCGTAGTGAGTTTAGTAGAGGAGGGTCAAAAGACTCTTATTCATTTCTTTAATCATACATAGCCAGAACTCAAAACCCAAACCCTTTTAAAAGTGGGGAAAAGTCGTTGTGTTAGTCTATAAAAGCAAGAAGAACAATTTAACACTCTGTAGACGTAGAAGATTCGATTTAAAATAATCCACAAGAAAATTAATATAAAACAGCACTAGCAAGTTAGATAGACTGGATAAGTTAGATTTACTCAGGACTACTTAAATTGACCAGCAGCCTAATTATATACAGGAATAGTCGCAATTTGAGTGCCAAAGAAGTAAGCAAAGTGCAATGCCTGTTGACTACGTTTGCTCAACTATTAAACGGGGTCAAAATATGTCTACTTCGTTCGTATGGAAGATAAAAAGGTAACGTAAAGTAGTGTGATTCACTCCATTTTCAAAACCGTACCTACGGAAAAATCATATTGATCCGTAGCCCTGTTGCTGCATGAAAAGACAAATCAACGGAACACTTCAGCATTTATAATTTTTACTATAAAAGGTTAGTAAAGTAAAACTTTAATTAAATAAAAAAAAGGAAAGACCCGAAAAGCCCACAATGGCAATTGTAAACTTTTATGGTCGTTTCGGCGAAAACGTTTGCGAACCAAGTAGCTAGTTTCGTTGAAAACGTAGACGTATTTAATGTTATCGCATCTTGTGGGGACACAAAATCAGAAGAAAGAGCGCAATACCAACGTAACCGGTTCCGAGGAGTGAGCCCGCCGGGGTCTTACTGTCCGTTACTCCTATTGCACAACCGGTAGTGTAACTGTGTTCAACTAGATTTGGACTAAGCGCTTCTTAAAAACGAGACGCGATGTGAAAACATTCCAGTGTCCGTCAAACGTTGATGGATAAACTGAAAATAATGAGATATTACAAAGATATTTTCATCACCAATAGACATAGTATTGCAGCAGTCGTATCAAATAAAATCAACAATTTTTGGATTTGAAAACTAAACAATCTTATGTTGATGGTCATTATATAGTACATATAATATAGTGTCTCCTAACAAAAACTTGCATTAGTTTTTTATCAGTAAACAAGACAGACCCACAGGATGATGATTCGTCATCGACATTAATTTTATTATAACTGTAATGACACCCGTCATTACATTTATAATAAAATTAATTAAAAAAAAGTTAAAAATACTATTATATTATGTACATACTATAATTTAACCAGTTTTTATATAACACAGTTAAGAAGATAAAATTAAACTAAGTAAAATAACGCAATGACAATAGTGAATGTTGACTACCGATATTAACGGAACGAATGAAACAATGTGATAACTTTTGACAGCCAAAAAAAAACATCATTAAACTCCAAAAAAAAAAAACAAGAATCCAATGAACCAAGAAGGTTAATTGTATATTATTTATTAAAAATAAAGGTATTGGAATAAATATTGGCAAATATATGTCGAATATTGTTTCATCAATTCTGTTGACGGTGAAATACTTTCCTAGTTATTGCTTCATCTAACCATCTTTGGTTAGAAACAGTCCAATAGTCGTCACACTTTCAAGCAACAACAAAATGCTGTTTTACCCTCGGCGGACATCGCAAAAGTGTCCGACCAACGCAACCGAAACCCAAGAGGTCGTTTACTGGAACCGCTATTTCTACATTATTTCTTTAGAGTATTAATGTACAAGTCAAAAGTAGAATTTTCAATAAGGGATGTATTAAAACTCTTGGTGATTAGCTTCGAATGTTATATATAAATTTTCAATCAAAGAGACGAAACAATATGGTTATTGCAATAAGCCGACATTCAGACAAAGCAATAGCAGCGCGCCTCCTCATGACCGCTATTTATAGTCGGTGGCGTGATAAGGCCGAGTAGATGGCCGTTATCGCTGACAACAATAAGACATAAACAACATTAACACTCGTATGGAGCGCATACGTTTTATCTTAGACTTATAACATTCACCATTGTATGCTGTAACTAATGATAATTGTAGTTTCGATTTTGAAATTACACAGCAACATAAAATAATTTGTTGCTATTCCTTAAATGGCGCTTACAAGTAATGAAAATAAGAAAAGTTTCATTTGATTTATGTTTAAGTTTATTCATAAACTATTACTTATGGAAGACGTCAAGTCGTTGTTCACATATAAAGTATTGCTCTATACACACCTAACTCCGTGCTTTAGTGGCATAGGCGCGCTTTCTGTTCTTAGTTTGGTTAGGGTATTACGGGTTTATCATCCGATTGCCTGAAAAGGATGATGATCCATGCATCGAATGGGCATGTAAAAAGTCGGTTCCGACTTCTTATCGACGTCATCTAGCGGTGGCTTGGAAAAGTCGTTATTAAGAGTTCAATGTAACCGCCTCTGCGCCTAATCTCACTCCGGTCGTGTCGGTTATCCGTCGGGCTATGAGGGTAAAGGAAGTCAGAGTGCACCTGTGTCTGCGCAAACGCTTATGCACTATTATATGTGCGCAGTTGACTGATCTCTTGTAGATAGGGCACAGTAGGCGGATTCGGTGAGAAAAACATTATTATTGTACAATTTCTCTATCATTTCACATGCTGCTATTCGATAATAGCAGCATGTGAAATGATAGATTACATTGTATTCCTACATTAAAAATAAAAATCCACCCTTATCTGCAAGAAGGGCATGGCATGTATTTCTACTTACATACCACTTGCGCTTCTTCCACATTCTTATACTTAGTCTTGCCTCAAATTTTGCTACAAAGAAAAACAATTTTTTTTATTGTACGTAACATTTATTAATATTACAGCGTATTAGATTAATACATTAATATAAAACCATTAAAAATATATTAAGCTTATTCGAAGTGGTCTCCATTGGCTGCAATACAGTCCTGTAAACGTTGAGGCCAGTTATCAATAGCAGCACGCACTTTTTCTATGGGAAAATTCTTCACTGTCAATCGTATGGATGGTTTTAGGGACTCCAAATTATAATACTTACTAACTATCAGACTTACTCTCTAAAACTGACCATAAATCATAATCCAATGACATAACACTTCGTGGGCGACCAGATATTTTCTGTCACAAACAGATTTCATTGTACTTATCAATAGCCCAGTACACAAACATTTGACTAATACCAAGCATATGGAGGATTTTAAAAATTGTATTTAGCTCTATACCTATTTTTTGTAATGCGATCACAGCGATTTGGTTCCATTTATCGGCCCACTCCATTTTAATATTATAAAATATTTTACAATATATTGGCGCGAAAAGAAGAAAACATAATGAACAATCGTATAAAAACGACCGATTCCAAATTCAAAAGTAATATTTTGTTTATTTTTAATCGTAACAGTATTTATGGACTAAGTATATATGATATAAGAATAAATATATGAATGATGAACTATATGAATTGATAAAAGTAAATTACTTAGATTTAGAAATAATTAAAAAAAAACACATTTTACTTTTACTTTTTTGAGTTTTTATTATTGTGTTCAGTACATATTATTTGAAGTTGAACGCAATAATTTAATTCTAAGCGCTAAAAGATAAATTCTACTTAAGTATTTAAAGAATATCATGTCTAAAATATAACCTGATATATTTAATGAAAAATAAAAAACAAGGCTTTAATTTTGTTGTGGCCGTATTTTTGTCGCGTACTCGGTTTGCTTCGTCACAAAAAAGTGTCCGAAGA